>CAJVQA010001749.1:0-24220 GCA_910591915.1 Cetraspora pellucida
AGTTAAAAGTCATAGTAATGATAAGTGGAATGATAGAGCAGATATACTTGCAAAAAAAGGAGTTACATGTGAAAGGACAATATTTACAGAAAAGATTAAATGTAACAAGATAGAATACCAATTAGAATAGGAAAACAGGAAAGTTGATATACCAACAAGACTTCTTTGTAAATTAGTTGCAAATATCAGAATTGGAGTTAGTTGGAGAGAAACAAATCCAATTCGAGTACTAGAACCAGAAACAGAGAATACTCAATATAATTGGTCAAGTTTTTGAAAAGAGATGAATAGAACAAAAGGTATTCATTGCACATCAAGAAAACTCAGCACAAGAAAAGCAACAGTGATTAAGTGCATAATAGATAGCCTACCAACATTAGAAGAATTAAATAGAAGAAGACCAGAAATATATAAAATGACTGATTGCCAAGTATGTCTAGAAGATGAAAAGAAAACTCAAGCACATCTAGCAAACTGCAGTGGACAAAAAAGTTTGTGAAAGAGAATCCAAAAAGTAGCAACAGCAGCAGCTTGGAATAGCTTTAAAGAAAATGAAAAAGTTAGAATCCCACCTTTAGTACTATATGAGGCATTATTTGGAAAAACAGAAGCAGAAGAAATTGCTAATAGGACAGCTTTAATAAAAAGGCTAATAACGAATAAAGTTGAAAAGCAGATCAGTCAGATTTTAAATAGCCAGGCAACACAAAAATGCATAGATACAGTTACAAGAACAGTGTGGAACACATTTTTTGACCAAGTATGAAGAGTTTGATGTGGGAAAGTACAAGAATAGGAAAAGAAAGTTAATATAACAAACAAAATGAAGAAAGGTGCTCAAATTAAAAGAGGATTAGAGAAAAGAGGAAAAAAGAATAAGATGATAAAGGAAAAAAAAAACAAAAAGGAAGTAGAAAAAATGAACCGAATGAAGGAAGAAGTTTTAAAGACAATCAATATGCTTGTTACAGAAAGGAGAAGACCTTTCTGGTATGGCTTTAAGTAGTTAAATGAGCAGTCTATCTCTAACTGAGATAGTGCGGCAGGTTGCACTTAGGTACCAATAGGGTGGCCGAGTGATGCTAGACTTGAGTATTGGAAAATTCTATGTAATTATATGTATTTAGTTTCAAGAATCTTAATAAAGTACTAGTGTAACTGCTTAAGGTTAAAAAAAAAAAAAAAAAAAAATTAAGTCAATACATAAGCTTTGAAAAGCTCCAATTCTAAAGACAGCTACTATTAATCTTTAAGCATTTTATTTTTTTTTAAAAAAAATAAAAACTCGAATGAAAACATAGTTTTTGTCTAAAGCTTTTTTCTATAAATTTGTTTAATCTAGAAGAAATAGATTTTTAATATTAAAATATAGCAGTTCTGATACTTTTAACTAATACTGTATTATAATCCTAGAGGATAATTTTACTTATATGGATTGTATCGATGTATTATTTTTTATTAGTTCAAAAGTTGATTTAATTCAATTTAATTTCGCGCATCGGATTTCATTTGTTCAAAATAATTTCTTTTGTGCTATCAAGAAAGTCATTTCTACAAACATAATAAACAGTAAACTTTGATTACCTTTATTTAGCAATAACATTATTATGGTCTAACGTTAAGTAACATTCAGATTATATAAAGAGTTGTGAATAGCAATTTTAAATCGTTTATCGGGGAAAAAATTATTCGAGTTACGACCATATAAACATTACATATTTGTATATAAGCATAGTGTTGTTATTTTTTTTTAATGTTAACTTTTGTCAAAGAGCATCACCGCGCCTTGTTTTAAAGATGTGTGACAGAACTTTGTTGCCTTTGGTAAAATCTCATTTCTTGATGTTTTTGTCATAATATGATGAATTGTTAATTACAAATAGATAATCAAATAGGATCCGGATACGATTCAACAAACTTTGGAAAATTCAAACCTAAAATGCACGAAATGGGTTGATAAGGAGAAGTATAAACCATCGTAAGCTTCAATTGTTATTTTTTTTATGTTAAAATATTAAAGTAACTAAATTAGCGCGTAACGTGTGTCATTAGGTATAATGTTTCACCAACTTTTTATGAACCTGTTATTCGTGCTGACTCTGGGTTACATGAGAATATTATTCATTCTATGGTATAAATATAGTTTTTATTGCCTATATTTATCATTGATATATATATATTTGATTATTTACTTCATTTGCTTTATTTAGAAATGGGGACTAGTCCTATCTGAATCAACTACATCGATACAAGCAATTAATTGCCGAAATGATTCGTTATATAGTTCTTTGAATAATGGAGGGAATCAAATATTCAAATATTTAAAGAATCACAAACGATGCATCGTTATTACTCAAGGGTGCGCATATTTAAGACTTATTATTAATAATTTTAATTAGATAACGTTATGTTTTTTAGGTTCTATAAATGGTCACGTGAACGTAAAGGTGAAAGAACACCTTATCTGATCAAGAGAAAGGATGAACAGCTGCTTTTGTTAGCGGGACTTTATAATAAAGTTCAATGTGAATGTAGGTTTAATATAAAATGATCTATATTAAATCTTACATTCAGAAATAAGTGTAATACGTACTTTTTGTTTAGATGGTGATACTCTTTATACATATACAATCATTACGACTTCATCCTCCAAATTCCTATCATTTATTAATGGACGAATGCCTGTAATCATGGAAAATGAATCGGATTCTTTGGCCAAATGGTTGGACTCTAATATTCATTGGGACTTGGAGCTGGAGAAACTTTTAGAACCATATGATGGGGAATTAATATGGTAAATTATATATTTTATATTTAATGAATTATATATATATATTAAAAATTGTATTTATTTTAATTTAATGCTCATTGCTCTCAATGACAATAATTTTTAGTTATCCTGTACCACAGGATGTAGTAAATGCAAGCAATGACGATCCGAGTTTAATAAATCCTGTTAAAAGAGCCGATATAACTACCTTTTTTCCCATAAAAAATGATGAATCAAAAGATGCGAATATATCAAGCTCAAAGCAGATGGTTAAACAAGATGATGGTGACGATATAAAAGGATCAACATCTATTGTACCAGCTAAGCGTCCGGTGAAAAATAATCTAGAGAAGGACGAGTGTTTATTAAACGAAGGAAGTCATCTAAAGCGATTATGTGCACTTCCTCCTTCATCTTCCGGTGAAAATCCATCAAATCACCAAGCTTCAAGTACAAAGCAATTACAAACATCATTGTTAGACACAATTTCTAGAAAGAGATCACTTAATTTTATAGTACAGAAGCCAAAGTCAATTGAGATGAAAAATCAAACAAGGACTGCTAATATATCCGCTTCGAAAGATAAATTGCTAAAAAAGAAGCCAAAAGCAAAAAACAAGGCAGATGGAACTGCCAAAATTACCAATTATTTTTTAAAATTCAAAGCATAGATTGCATGATGTTTACCAGAAAAATTAGCGTTATTGTTGTGCATTTTTAATTTAATATTATAATTCTTCAATAAGCACCAGGGAAGTTGATTAGTATTTATTCATGCATATTTGTAAGAATAGCTTTCTTTATCACTGAATCAAATATCCATAAATTCTGATTATATAACAAGCAAAAGTATTTATTATGTTAAAAACCTTTTCATTACACGTATTAATAAATAATCGGTCACTGCCTGATGTTTTTGTTAGTGATTCAAATTAGGTTAGATCCAAATGTTTATTCAAATTTCTTTTTTTTTGTTACCACAATTCTCAAGTCTCGTGTAACCATGACGGTCTTTCTTGTCCGTGATAGCGGCAATACATTACACAAGTTAGCCTTAAATTTTGAATCCAGGGAACAAAAATCTTTTAAAGATTTTTTTTTAAAAACATACAAAATGGCACAGAGCAGAATATACAAAGTAGGCTACGAATATTTTCTAGCTTGCAAATGTAAAATATCACGCTGTTTCATGCATTATAACTACACCTTGTACAAAATTTATAATTTGTTAAAATGTTAGGAATTATATAATTTAAAGAGAGATCCAATAGAATTTTGTAGTGCCGGCCCTATTGGAGATGATCCTTTTCTTTGGCAAGGCATAATTATGGGGCCGGTAAGTACTTTCCTCGTCATAATATACCATATAGTATTAATTTTTAAGCTAATTATAAGATTTCTTAATTACCTATAATTAATATAGCCTGATACACCATATTTTGGTGGTGTATTTTTCCTTATGATTCGATTTCCGACAAATTATCCAATTGGACCGCCTAATGTACGTATTTAATCATAATAGTTGTATATTAATATACATTACTGTTCAATTTTACTTATTGGCTTATAATTTTTATAGATAACTTTCACAACTAAAGTTTACCATCCAAACATTAATGATAATGGTTTCATATGTTTAAACATTTTGAGTAAGGAATGGAGTCCTGCTCTTACAATCGATAAAGGTAAATGAATGCTTCCTTATACGTTACAATTTTTTAAATTACTATGTTTTATATTTATTTATTTATTTATTTTTGGTTTTCAGTACTTTTATCTATTTGCGCATTTTTGAGTAGTCCCGATGTAGGTACGTACATATAATAAATTACTTTTATTATAAAAGTTGCACGCGCTTGCAGAATGTTCGCTGTCTCTCATCTAGATATATATTGGTAGTCATATCGTTTTTATTTGCGATAGATAGTGCAATAAAAAACTTCGCACTATTACAGTATTATAATATTAAAACATTTGTATTTCATTTCGAATGTCATCTTTATTTTAAATTTTGAACAGATGATCCACTTGTGCCTGAAATCGCCGAAGTGTATAAGACCAGCAAAGCCTTCTATGAGGAGACTGTTCAAGAATGGACACGCGCATATGCTAGTAAGTATACATATATATTGTTAATATTGCAAATTAATCTTATTTATACTTGTTATAACCTAAATAACTTATATCCAATTCATTATTATTTTTTCAAGTGTAACAACGTTTATATATGTTTCATTTTATTTTTATTATCAAGAACATTGCTTACCATTTTGATTACCACATTGAAAATTTGGTATTTTGAGAGGTTTTAACATCCCAATCATATACCAAGCCTTCTGTAATTATTCTTTAATTATATTTCGATAAATTGATATTTGTGTATGATTGGTCAGAGAACCATTGTGAAGATCAGGCCTAAACCTATATCTACGTAACTTGAAAACCGAGGACTTAAAGAAATTCATTTAGTATTTGTTGAAACATAAGAATCACATAATAAATAATCGTCAAGATTCATTTTCTCGTCGAAATTGGTCGAAATTAACTCGTTGAGACACATGAAACATAAATAATAAAAATTTGTCAAAAATTATTTTTTAAATTCTGGCTAGTAACATTAATATTGGGACCTAAGCACACGGATATAATGAAGTACACAATTTTCTTTCATGTAGTGTTGTAAATGAACATTGTTCCACCAATTTTACAGGGACACAGACATTCCGGGGCATGTCCGCAATGTCCTGACATGATCTTTAGTGCTGTTAAAAGTCCGGACTCTTCAAATAGGGACTTTGATCAGGATTCGACCCTTGAGTCGATCCTTGAGTAGAGTTTTGAACCGAATTTGACCTTCGGATTTAAATCTGATTTCCTCGGATTGTATTTAATTTCGGATATAAAGCCGAGTCTATCGAGTCTGCAATACTCACATTGTTTGTAGTGAAGTATTCGACCACCTATAGAATTTACAACTATAAATAGTTTTTGTTCTTAAGTGATCGAATATTTTCCACTTGGTGTATATACGTACGTACATACAATGATGTTATTATCAACCTAGAGTGTCCTAGAGTGTCCAGCTATTTCTAGCATCTAAAATAGCACTAATGATATACAACTACAAATTCAACCAAATTTGCACTATTAATTGATCATAAAATAAAATAGGAAAATTTTATCGAATTTTAGTTGGCTGTTTATGATATCGCTAGTACTATTTTAGATGCTAGGAATAGCTGAACACTGTATCAACCTAGGCACAACCAGATATTATCGATTAAAATCCGATGCATGTTTTTATTATAGCGGTTTGCAAAAGGTGTGACCCCACGATTTTCGTGATAACGATGGGTACCCTTATGTCCAGAAAATCCCGGGCTGAAGATCACTTCCGACCATATCCGGATCCAATAAAATCACAGGATCTTGTGTAACAAAACAAACGCGAAAAACATAAGAAATTGTAAAAAAAAAACGTAAATAACACAAAAATTTACTATGATAACTAACTTCCGACCTCTAAGTAAAAGTTTTCAGAATGAAATTTTACTTATAGAATACAATTTTTAATGTTAGTTATATAGTGAATTTTTGAGATACTACGACCCATATTCTTTTGGCCGGCAGCTCGGAATTTTCTGGACATAAGGATATCCGATAACGATAGTGGAGAATTTCGAAAATTCTGATTTTCTATCCAATTTCCCGCGATTTTACGTTACACGATGATCCGCAAAGGTCACCTTTTTGCAAAGCGCAATAATTAAATAAGTTTGCGTGATTTACTAATACGTATTATCATGTATGGATCAGCATAAATTAGCCAATCAAATGACTAATTCCCGGGACAAAAGATATCGATATGCAGACCCCTACATTCGGACTTTGTCTGAAGTCGACTCAAGGATCCGGTCCGAAAAGCGGCGTGCACTTATTTGTGCGAGTGATACAAGCCCAAAAAGGGAAGTTAGCCAATCGGAGAGCGTAAATTTTGATTATCCCGGATCAGCCCGACATGGAATCCGAACACGTGCGAAAAAAGAAAAAAGTCAAAAAAGCGAAAATACTCGTTTTAATCGACCTTAATACACTAATTAAAAATGTCGGGAATAAAATTTTACATATAATACGCAATATTCTATTACTATAGCCCTGAACTCTAACACCCTAACCCTAAATTTCAATTGACACGTACTTAGTTTATTTTTGTATCGAATTTCCTTTTTTGGTTTGTATCACTCGCAAAAATAAGTAAATCCCGAAAAGTGCACCCAGAAAATGTGTTTGGTCCGGATAATTAGATCAAACTATAAAGAAATTATGTATTCATTACATCATTAATTTGAAATTTTCTCTAATAATATTTCTAAGTTTTTTTTTTTTTGGTAAAGGCACTATATATTTTATTATTGTAAACTGTTTACGATATAAATTACAAACCATTGGATATATGAATCTATCTACCACATTCTAACAAATACTTCTACCGATCTATAAGTATTGAGAACTATTAAAACCTAAATTCACTTTGGAAAATGTGATAGTTCGTAAACATTAATATTAAAGGAGATAGATGCTTTTATTGTATTTGGGACAATTTTATTATATTTGGGATTTGGGTGGGATTTTAAAATTTTTAGTTTTCCAGAGTATATATGTAATATTGTACATCTTATTGTTTTAAAATACGATTATCGTTTAGTAATTAGTAGTTTAAATACTAATCAAAAAAAGATACTTCAAACAATAGATACTTCAAACAATAGATAATGGCGCAGTAAATGGCCACTATTTCAATAGGTCGTTTTCAGCTCTGAATCAAACTTTCAAATTCGATAAAAAAAAAACTTTACTCGAATTTTAAAAAACTGTAAAATTCTAATCGTAATATTGGATACTTTGCTTCTGCCAATGCATACTAGTCCTGACTGCCACATAGAGGCGTATCCATATAGTCAGGTTACTTTTTCTGGGAAGAAACTTATTATTTCAAGAAAGAAACCCCTCTTTTCTTCTAGTGCACATTATCCTCGCTTTGAAAAGAGAAAACCAGCGAGCATATCTATACAGCTAAGTTCTTTTTCTGGGAAGAAACTTATTAGTTCAAGAAAGAAACCCCCCTTTTCTTCTAGTGCATATTATCCTCGCTTTGAAAAGAGAAAACCGGCGAGTCACCAATCTATTCTTTTTACAATTACAACCTGGGTTCCTCAATTCGTTGAACTGTTGACCACCAGGAAGGATTTGTAATAAGATAGATTAGTATTTTTTTTGATCTATTATATTAGCAACCTGGTTTTCCTCAATTCGTTGTTTCGACGCAGCTAAGAAGCATTTTGCCTACATGTACGTTTGACCGCCAGGAAGGGTAGGTGTAAATCCTTAGACAAGGAAAGAACGTAACCAATTCTTCATACAGAATTAGTAGACCTTATCTAAAATTTACCGGGAAGTATACTAAGGCGTCTCTTACGACTACGATTCAGAGCGGCCCGTTCTCTTCCTAATTACCATTATAATAAAATAGATCAAATATTTTATTATTTAAATTTTGTTTTAACTTTAACGTTAATATCAAAACAAAATTTGATTGTTTTGACGTTACTTCTGATCTTGAAATTTGATTGGTCAAAATTACATGTAAATAACATGTGACGATCCTTTGATATTTTAATATTTTCAAAGGTTTCTCAATGATTATACGATTAAATTCAATAAAAATTTTTTTATTTCAATTCTACAAGTATGTAAAATTGAAATAAAAAAAATTTCGTTGAGTTTGACTTGGCAGTTATCGAGAAAACTCCATTTAAAAAATTTTTTTTAAAAAAACTGAAAATTATGATCGTAATGCGTAGTAAAAAAAATCGAATGTCATTATGCAGAAATACCATAATCAATGCCCTACTGTATTGCTGTATTGTGTACTTTCATCAAACTATTATAAGCTTATATTTTAAAATAACTTTTAGGAAAAAATATGATAAATAACACTGCAAGCTGGTCAACCACGTTATTCTTGTTATTAAAATGGTGCAGATTTATGAACTATGTAATACTATACGATTAAAAAAAATTCAACACAAACGTTCATTTCATCAAAAATCGCTTATTTCTTGAGAAACCGCCTTAATGCTCTAACAAAAAGTTCTTGGTGGGCAATTTATTACACAAACTGTTGTTATTCTCTAGCCCTTGTATAAAGCACTAACCCTAACATAACCGAATTTTTGCTGCGCACTAATACGTCACATTCAGAATTGCATTACGGATATAGTACTATATAGCATTTTGAATCAAATATACGTACCATATAAAAAATATCAATGCTGTAATTCAATAATTCTACTACCAATTATACATCTCAGATATACATGATTATGCCAATTTTTTACCAGGTGTCCCAATCAGCTGTAAAATAAATTTTTTTTTACTATTTTTTGAATTAATTTTTTGTATGGCCTTAGTTATTTTAAGTTATATTACAAGTAATGTGATTAAATTTAAACTGCTTCCCTCGCCTAATATCACTGTCAAAATCGGGTATACACGTATATACCACAAACCTAGATATGATTTCGAGATCAAAATATACACAAGACATAATTTTAACTATTCTATAAGATTTAAATATTAATCCGCATAATATTAGAACATTGAAAGCTCATGGAGATAGCATATAAGATTTAGGCATCACTCGTCGATTCAAATAGGCCATTGGAAATCAGGCCCAATAATCCAAACACGTGGAGAATATCCTACATTATGAGTTTGCACAAGTAAAATGACTTGATTTGTAAATTCATCAGTGGGAGATCCATATGCCATTATTTATTCTTAACAGCTAATACAATATTATAGTTTAATTAATAATATAATATTTTGATTATTTAATTTATTTTCCTAAATTATTAAATCCAAGGCGTCCATCCTTCATACATCACACATAAATTGTCCGTGTCGAGTGATTGCTGAATAATTTTATCAATCTGTTCCTGAACAGTCATTTTGGTCGTAGATTCAAAATCTTTTCCCTCCAACTTCGCCTTGATCCGTCGGATTATTCCAACTGCAAAAGCATTCCGTGCTTGAGCTGATGCATATAATGAATAAATTGCAATTATAATTATGAAGCACGTATTAAATAAAAAATTTATTTTGTTTTTAAAAGTCATACCTTGTTGCATAGGGACATCCCAGCTTTCCACGGTCTCTTCGTTACTTGGTAATAAAACCTGTCCAGCGATAGTATTTTTTGAGGGATCATTCATTTTATCATTAAAGGGTGATGAAACAGGGTTATGATATGATTCATTTTGTCCAAATTCCTCAATTTCTGAATCGTTCCTTTTATTATCTGCTTCTAAAGGATTAAATATCTGTATATCCTCCGTTCCGGTGTCTACTTGAGCAAAATCACCAGTAGAATTCTTACTATCAATGTTTTCAGGGGATATTTTCTGAGATGATTCGTTTTGAATAATAGTTCCAGATACTTCGCCTAAAGCAAATAGGTTTTCAAAAACTCTGATAATAGTCTCGGTTAGATATGATATAGCTCGTTCCTAATAATCAGTAACACAAGATTATTAGATTTGGGACAAAGCATATCAAAACACTGGAACTAAAGAAACGGCAGTTTACATTGTCACGGTGAAGGTTTTCAACCATTACTGTGTATTCCAATTCTGAAAAATTATTTTTTTGATGGAACCGCCTATCAACAACTGCAAGAGCACCATTAATAACTGCATCAAAATCAGAGTCAAACTTTGACCACTCGCGCACAAATTCCTAATGAAGTCCAAATTAATTTAGTCTTTCATATTAATAAAAAATTTTAACAATTACAAGCTACCTTCGCTTTTAAACGTGCATCTTTGCCACTGTCATCTGTTGCATCCATTTCAAAATTTGCTATAGGTTCAATAAGAGGAAATAATTCGCTCATTAAATTACGAACTTCTTCCACTACTGTCCGAAGGTCTTTAGCAATGTTTTCAAGGTTTCTGAGTAAATCCATATCAAGGGATTCATCAATCTAGAGTTTATAATTATGCTGGTGAATAAAAGCATGTAATTGGATATTGTCTGAATTTGAGACACCATTTACCTTTAATGTCGAGAGTTGCTGCGTGATATCCAATTGTGTGCCAATAGTGCTCAACTTGGAGCTTCTAAAAGTTTGAAATGCTTTAATGGCTCAAACTTATGATGGCGTTTATAATATTGCACTTACCCTTGTACCGCTGACTCTAGCCTTTTAACTAGTTGAAGAGTATCTGCATCCATTGCTACAGTTTTGTCTGTTACTGTACGGAAGGATTCCAAATGCAATATTGAATTACATAAGCTAACGACATGTTTCATCTGTATAAGTAAATTTTTTCGCTTAGAACTTTGGTCTGCAAAAAAAAAAAAAAAAAAAAAACCTTAGAATATTGAGCACTTTACCCTTTCAAATTCTTGAGCAAAAATCATTTGCTGATTTGCTACTGCATCACCGAATGAACGTAATAATTCCCCTGTATTTTCATTAACAATCTGAGTAGCAATGAAATCTACAATTTCTGCGTTAATAACCCTGTATTGAGAGACCAATTCTTGCAAAAGGTTTTCCATCAAAACAAATCGATTCACGTCTTGGGTCAAGTTTTGCAGGAACTTAATTTGAAAACAAAATTAAGATCAGATTATGGATGTAAACATATATATCGTAATAACTCAAATAGTGGGCACCTGCGAGCTATTTTAAGCATTATTTTGAAAAAAAGGCTCATGTTTTGAGCCTATTTATTACAATATATAATCCGTTGATATATTATATGAGGTGCACGTTATTTAAAGACACCACGAGGGTTATTTTGAAATCAAATATCTATTTTTAAAGGAACTGATTTTCAAAATAACGCCCATGCCAGTTATTACGACATTAATATACGTTTTACAAAAATAAAACAAATAATTACCTGTTGGCGGATTAAACTGTTGTCACCTATTAGTGCTTCGTTAATCCATTCAAAGCGCATTAGTTCCATTTGACGATGTTGAAGCACTATTTCTATTTGAGTTTTTCGCAGATTTATCTTGCAAATTTGCAAAAATAATAATAAATAAATGAGATAAAAAATGCATTTGTATGAAAAACTTCCTACCATTGTGATAAAATTCACTTTGCAGCCGTGGAAAGAATACTGTTTGACTTTAAGTTTTTGAGCGTTGATATCATCATTAGATATCAGTCCTTGTGAAATAAGATTATTTATATGTGATGAACTATCAAGTGTTAGGCCGATGTCTTCATTGTCTGTTCTGAATAAAGAACCTATATGGTCAATTGCGATCGTGTATAGAGTTTTTACACATGGAATGAAAAGTTCCGAGATCCACCAAC
Organism: Cetraspora pellucida; assembly: GCA_910591915.1. Classification (NCBI taxonomy): domain Eukaryota; kingdom Fungi; phylum Glomeromycota; class Glomeromycetes; order Diversisporales; family Gigasporaceae; genus Cetraspora; species Cetraspora pellucida. The sequence goes on from CAJVQA010001749.1 coordinate 12,168, forward strand.
GCGAGACTTGCCAAAGCCTAGTGAGTGAGTCAGAACCATTCTTAAAAGCGTCAGCCATAGCCATTGATGACACCCAGACAGTACTTAGATGAGGTTGGAAATTTTCTTTATAATAATCTTCACATGCCAGCAAAACACAAACTATAACCTGGGATGGACAAATCAATGTGAATCTAAACATGAAATTATTAATGAATTCAAATTCAAACTCACATTAAGCTTATGAACAGTATAATTATCAATAAGGCAATCTTCAATTAGATTTTCTTGACCATCTTTAGGTAAACTGTGTTCCTTTAGCTCTTTAAGAAGAATCTAGTTCAAATTAATTTAAGATATGATCTAGTTCTAATCGGTACGCACATGCCTTTTAATTAAAATTAAAATCAAGCTTACTTGAATTTTGAGCAACGTATCCCTCAAACCATTAAATAGCTCATCGAACTCGATAATCAACAAATGAACAGCTTGCGAAATTCCTTCTCTATACGCAAGTTCACCGAGTTGTTTAAATGTTTCATTCTACATATAATATAACGATTATAAATTTAAGACATTAAGAATATGCTTATAAAAGAAGTATTAATAGATTACCATGGAATTCACTGCATAATGAGACTCTGGATGCTTCATTCCCCAATAATTGAACGTATCTGTAGATAGATTACGTAATACTTCGGCAAAAGGTTCAAAAGCTTTCGATGAACCATGTATTAAAAGAAATATTTTAGGTAATATAATATTCACGAAATTATGTTGTAAGCTAAGAATTATTCGAACTGATTGTAAAAGTTCAGTGGAAATAGCCAATGTCCGACCAAGTATTTCATCATCAGTAATTTTCACTAACAAATATATATATTAATTAACCATTTATATTGTAAAAACTATAAAAGGTAAAAAAAAGGCAAATAACTTACTTTTTATAATTTGAATGTGATGATAAATGGATAACAAAATGATTAAATAAGTTAAAAATGACGATTTATCAAGAGTTTCATTTGATAAAGTTTCTTTAACAACAGTCTGAAAATCAACGCTAAACCCGACATGGCTGAATACATCAGATATGTCATTTGATTCCCTAGAGAACTGGTAAAGCTCACGTAGTGAAGACAGAACACTCGCTAAGCACAAAAGGCGTGAATTCAAGTTTGTAGAATTTTCTTCATCGAGCATATTGTTCAACATAGTGTGTAGTGTTGATTCACTTAGGGCAGTTTTGTCTGTAGCCAAAACTAATGCTTCGGAAAGAGATATGCTTTCTTGTACAGCATTTGCATAAGATATTTTAAGATCATCGCGAATATGATTCAACGCGTTACCGGAAACAATCGGCAAACTAGAGTTTTGATATAGGGCCTGGAAGTCTTGACTTGAAAATGACGATTCTAGTAAAGAGATCAATAATTGAGGCCATTTTGAATAATAATCCTGCATCATCAAAACAGGAACTAAAGGAACTACTAAAGTCCTGTAAAATTGCAAACGTTCAAGGCAATTTTTAAAAGCTGTGTTACGCTCATTCATCCAACTCACAAAGTCTTGCTCAATTTTGCTGCACCTTTGGAGCATGAACTCATTTGTGGCAAGAATTTGCAAAAATGGGGTAAAAATAGATGCGCCTATTTGCGAACTTGAAGAAAAAATTTCATTATAAATAATTTGAAGAGTAGGTCCTTGAATAGACTGTATAGTTTTCTCATGTTGCGCATGCCACAGCGCACATTCATTAGCTCTTTGTGAGAGTGCAGATTTTAGACTTTCTAATTCAATTTGGCTGTGAATGAACGCTGATTCCCCAACCTCAATATTATTACTTTGACTCGGTTGCTCAGATAAATCCACTTGCTGATTATATAAATTCATGTAATGTTCGCATATATGCTTGAAAACTGAGAGAAATTCGGATAATAAATTCGAAAGATGTCCTTGGTTATTCTCAATGGGAATCCTAAGCTCGGCTAAGAGTGCATGCATTAATTATATAATTTTGTTATCTATAGAAACTCACAAATTTTTTTAAAAAAAAAATCGTTACCAATTCTCGAAATTAACAGTCCTATATTTTCTTCAATTTCCATAATTTGCTTTTCGCGGTCTTCGGATACATCTTGATGCCAATCAACTAACGGATCGTATACAAATGCTTCGAGTAATGTAATTAGTATTTCTTTATTTTCCCGCAACACCCTAAGGACATTTTCGCACGCGATTCTAAAGACACCTTCAACTCCAGTAACGCCAAGTACAGTTTCAATGTTTTGTGTAAGGCGAAAAGGGATTGTCTCAGGGACTCGAAGTTTCTTTCCTTTTTCAAAGCATACGTTATAATCAATATGAATAACTTCTCCACATTCAAAGTCTATCAAGATATTATCTAAATGACGGTCTCCAAGACCAATAATGTAGCCGATAACGGACATGACTGCAAGCGAACGCGACAAAGAAGTGCTCTTCATCCACCATTCTTTTGGACTTGAGCAAGATGCCCAGACCTCCTTTTCAAGTAGATCTGAAGGAGTTTCTGATACTAATTCAAGAAACACTGATTTGAGAACAGAGTGAGGCCAATTGCGCCTCGAAGTGGAAGCAGTCCAACCTTCTTTTTTTAGAGCCTTTCCAATCTTTTCAAAATACATGTCGCTAGGCCGCTGCGGGTTTCCAACTGATTCATCAGTATTGTTTTGTAATACCTTAGCAAAATGTTCACGATGTTGCCACTTTTTGTAAAGTACAAATATTTGAGTAGCGTTCTCTACCCACTGAATCATTCCCGAATGGTTTCCCAAAGGAATGACAGCATAATTACGTGCACGTAAACTCCGAGCGCTCGTTTGCTTATCCCGCTTGAGCAAATCGTTAGTAATTTGTAATAATTGCATAATTCGTTCGTCGAGATGTAGGTCTTCATGGCCTTTGAAAAGGTAACCATATTGTCGTCCGTCAGACCCAAGAAGAACCAATTTTTTGGGCTTAGTTTTTGTGGGTAGAATAATAAAATTTTCATCAAATGATTGAATTGTCACTGTATCCATATGATATGGTAAGCCTGGCATGGCAATTGCAGAAGATTTTATTGTTGCCAAAAATGGACTAACATCAACTAACTTTAATGAACGATTTGACATTAATTCCTTTGTTAAATCTTTGTGAACCTTTATAAAAATTTTAAATGAGTTCAGATAAGTAAAACAGGTAATTTCAAGATCGTTATAGCAATTTACATACATTGCGCAAAAGATCCCAACCCGTTTTATATGATTCCCATGAAAATGGAGTACGTAGAGTTTCCAAAGCTTCGTGAATACGATTACCAAATGTCCGACAAAACCATTTCTCATGGTGTGTTGAAGCAGCAGCAATAGTACTATTGTATAATCGATCGATAGATAAGATAATTGGCTTCATAATAGCATCGTAACTTTCTTTCATAATTTTGTTACGTTGTTCAGAAGAAAGGTTAAGATTATCATTTATTCTCTCGAATTCACGTTCGAATTTGTGAAATCGTCTGTTGACATCAAGTTGTAAACCACTTATTTTATTGAGCCAAAGTTCTTCCCACAAAACCGTAATGCGTTGTAATTCTTCAATCACATGCCGAATTTCTATGATCAATGTTCCATTAGAATTATCAAGACTGTCAACAATTCTTTTGAGCAGTTGCTTATTTAGGTCGCTAGCGCCACTGGAATTTGAGGCAACAACAGTGTGATATACAACGAGCTGTGGCGAAACGGAAGCAATTGAACATAAAAGTTTACAAAGCTGCTGTTGAACAAAAGGTTCTGGATGATCCAGTCGCGAAAACAATTGTGGCGTTATATTTTCCCAAGAACGAATATTAGTATTATTAAATCCTTCGACAAACGATTCTTCAAAAAGTGGTCCATGTTTCACTAGTAATCTTAAAATCCTTAGTGTTGCGGTTGTTATATCAGACTCCTCAATACGTTCTACGCGAAGATACTATAAAAATAAAATTTTTAATATGTATTGTGTTAGCGATTTCAATAAATCATCTAAGTTACCTCTTGAGTATTTTGATCATTATTCCTTCCATGCGCAGACTGTAAGAATCGGAAATAACCATCAACAGCAGATTTATAAGCAATTAAGAGCACCTTCTGTATTTTATTTAATGAACTTGTAATCTCATCGATTGAATTTTGTGAAATCCAAGGAAGGATTGCATTGAAATCTAACACATTATCACCGCCTTGGTCCAACCTTGATAGAGAACTGACTTTACGTAAAAACATGCGAAATATGTTCTATATTTAATTAAATGAAAAATAATGCAATATCATGTACTTGCACTATGGTCATGAAAATACTGAAAAAAAAATAACAATAAATACTCTTATTATCACATCACAATCCGTAAGATTATCGCCATTTGAAATTTTCCAGTCATTAATTAAAACTTGCTGAAATTTCCTGCTAATAGTGCTCAATAAGTTAATAGATAACTTGTAACTGCCTAATTCATCAACTATTTGTCGGCCATGCTGATAGTGATATGAAGCATAGGCAAACCAAGCCTTCGCAGTAGAGCTTTCTCCATTAATCGCATTAAATAAGCATGCTTCCACTAGATTACCATTTATTAAATTAGGTTCTAAATTTTTTTCATCCAGATCTTGGCTGTTAATATCCTTTCCAAGAATAAGATTTAAATCAGACAAAGTCTCACTGTCTACTTGAGACTCTGTACGTTGTAACCATTTTGCCAACTTTAAAAGCACGTTTTGTCGGAAAATTAGAATCTTAGAGAATGAGAAGGATGGATGTTGCTCATCGCGCAAAAGTGAACATACACGGATAATGGCTTCTTGATGTAATCCTTGGGCAAATAACATTTTAGAATGTTCAAATACAACTTCCACAGGAGTGTCTTCCTTCCAATGATGAAAGATATGAGCTGCATAATTTAAAGCAGAACTTTTTCTAGCAATTTTGGCCATTATAAGTTTGAAGATATTAACTTCTTTTAATGCGTCAGATTCTGGATTCGAAAGTAATTGGTCAACAGCTGTATTTAATGGGCTCCACACAGATAAATCAATAAAAAATGTATCGCTAAACGAAAAATTTTGATTGCGATTTATGTATTCCACAAATTCAGATAAGAAATGATGAAGTTGTTGAGCCTCTGACTTCATTGTAATTGACCTTAATAATAGAGGGATGGTGTTCATCAAGGAGTCCGTAAACGATTGCTTAACAATGTTCTCTAAAACACAAAGAGTTGTTTGCTGATTCAATGTCCCAGAAGCAGGACTTTCATTTGCTAAATTAAAGAGCTTCTCACGGAAAAGACATAATATTGGGATAAAGTTGGCACCACGATAATTGAGATATTTTTGTGATATTTGCAGTGGAACATTATCGATAAGCTTCCATGCGTCCAAGTAGTCACCGTCGTGGTATTTTGCAAGTGCCGTTAAATAATCTTGATTTATCTTTAACAAAGGGTCTACAATTATTTCTGCTTCATCATGTTCATGAACCCATTGTGCTAATGAAGGCAAATCTTGCATCATACAATAGCTATCAATTATCTATAATCCATTAAGTTTATAAGAACACATCGGCCATGTTAATAAAATATATACAATATAGCTGAATTTAAGCAGCACCTCCCTGTGTATCAAAACTTTAACATGCATTCTTATGAATTAAGGTTAATTTGTCCTCACTCAAGAACAAACCTTTAATTTTAGCGTATGAAAGTTTCGTCTATTTGGTTGCTTAAATTCAAAGTTATATGCCAATAAGACTTTGCTTACTTGAGAGCTCAAAAATCGAGCTTGTGGAAAAATTGTTTGTATTTCAGAATCAACATCAAGAAGGCAGTCAAAAGAATCAATCGCTTCACTTGCAGCAAGTTCATATCTAGATTCCGCGAACAAATGAGAGCCATTCATCCAATCAAAATTTGTCTGATTCGAAATAGGTTTATGCGTTAGATTACGCTGAGACACTTTTTTTTGAAAATTTCAACAATATAATTAGTAATATGTTGAGTAATTTATTTTCTAATTTATGGTTAGAATAACGCAAAATTAGACGAACTTTGTGTAGAGTTGACCGGTTCAATGTTTTCACCCGCAGTAAATTCATTAGTGTGATCTGGTAAACCCACTTTATTTTCGTTACTTGAACAGATACGTCGAGACCATGCTAAAAGCCCAATAATACTATCTTCAGCATGTAATCTTTGTAGACATTCAACTAGTGTTGCAACAGGTGGAATAATTATGATAAATGTGTTTGTATTACGAACCAAAATAACTTTTATTATGGGATAATCTTTATCTAACACAATGCATTAGTGTCTTACCGACATCGCTCAGAATTTGTTGAAAGTCTGTCAACCAAATATTTTCACTGGTAACCAGTCCTTGTTTTAGAGAAGCTACTCGTTGTGCAAGTGCCTGCAAATTAATGTTAAATTCAAATTTGTTAAAAAGTCGAAATACTAGCAAACTATATCAACAAACAATAACTAGTATACAAAATACCCGAAAACTGTGCATTACGGCCAGAGCATCGTCTCCAATGATTTTAGCCCCTTTAATAATTCCTGTTCTAATACGGGAAAACCAATCATCACAGACTTTACGATTTGTTCTGAAGAAAACAATACTGGCACGTGGTGCTTGTGGTAAATTTCCAAGTGAAGTCCCAACAGTAGCGTTATATATTTGAAGTTCCAAGCGATCAAACAAATTGATTAAGTCTCGTAATTGATAACGATTGATCATACTTTCCGTAATTATTAAAATTCAGGATTAAATACCAAACAAAGTCAACGTATTTAATAGGCATATTATTCTTAATTACCTATAATGTAAATTATCATCATCAAATTCATTTTTTATAGAAATTGAAAGGTCATCTGCTAACAAATCATTTAATCTCTTTTCAAAAGCGTCAAATGTCTAATGCAAAAAATAAAATATACAATTGATAAATAAATATTGTAGTGCGAAACCCTTAGTGGCATTTGTTAAACACTTACCTGCTTTGGTCCTCCGAACGGCGTCCGTAACCTTGAGAGTACGCAATAACGAGCGACCTCCCAAAGTGTCCAAAATGTAAGCAAGTCGTTGGAATTCACAACAGCATAAACAACCTCATCTTCTGAATGAACTAAAGACAAATAAATCATTTAACTTACATATAAAAAACGTAAAATGTATCCGTATAGTATGATCGTGTTAATTACCATGTTTGAGATTGTTGTCCTCTGTAACATCTTGTATATTGAATAAATCATTAGATTGGCACGAAAGGAACAATCGCAGGCGCCATTGCCCTTTTTCGCATGGATCATATGCAACGTTATCAGTTTCATCTTGTCCGGTTAATAACTCTTTCATTCCCAAATGGTTCATTACGATTTGGAAATGAGGTGACCTGAAACTGCCTAAATTCGGTGCCATGCACACATTTGCCTGCGCAGAAATATTTCCTAGTTAATTTTAATAAGCATTTATAGATACTTTGAATCTTAAATAGCGGCGAGTACTTTGAATTTCATCACTAACTGATCCTCTAAATCGTCATGCAAAAAAGTTGCAAAAAAAGGATTTATTCTATAAATCAACTTGGAATACCCAGATTGTACTCTAAGGTCTACGTCATTAATCCTGAATTAAGAGAAGGTTGGACATCATAAACAGGAACCCCGTTGGTGAATAAACATAATGTAATGACATCTGTACCTTTGGATAATCTTAGAAAATGCCTTTTGACTAATGCTTAGTGATCCAAAAACATCAAAATAATCATGTATAACCTTAGGTATTTGTATACGGATGTTGTTATTTTTGACAGATCCTGAAGTTATACAATTAAATAAATATTTTCAACTAATTAATTGTATTCGTTGAATTTTCGTAACTTACTAGATACATCAATCAGAGTGCAAATAACACACTCAAGTTCTTGACGAATATGATCTTTTGTATCAGTTGACGTAAATTCATGAGCGTTACAAAATTCCAAAATATCTCTAACCCATTCAATAATCAATGTAAAAACATTGAATGATAGTTCAAGCTGATTCTGCAATAACGAATTAATGAGAAAAATCATTGCAAAAAATGAAGATTCGGGTTGTTGCCTCTCTTCTACTTCCGATATAAAATAATGCTTTCTAGATAATGTTGAAAACAAATTACTATTACTATAAAACTATAAAAATGAATTCATTTGAAAAAAACCAGCCTTTAAATACCTTTTACATGCATGTCTAAGAGCATTAATCAAAGAACACATTAATATACCATCAAAATAACCACATCCCCTGACTTTGTTAAATATAAAGTAAACAATCCAAAAGATTTCTTTAGCATGCCCCAATACAGGCACAAGTTGTATAATGAGTTCAATATCAAAAACAATTACAAATGTTGCTGTTCTATCATTCAATATATGTGTACTTGTAGGCAAATTAGTGAAATTAAAAAGAGACTGCAGGCCTTCAGGAAAGAGATCAGAAATATGTTCTTCATTAACAGTATTAATCATTACGTTACTCTTTAATGATGATTCCATGTCAATTTTGGGATTATTTAAAGAAAGTATGAAAGAAATCATTTGACCAATTTCAATAGTAATCTGTTGAATAAGAAATATTTTATCTTCTGATGAAATAAAGTTAAGACCTTGATTCTTAAGAAGTATACGGAACATGTCTAAAATGTCCGAATGCAGCCGAGCGAAATGCGGATGATATAAGCGAAGTTTCATCAGTGAAGAATTTGGATTCGCCAATATGATTATGATATCAGGATGAACATGAGGAACCCACTGAGAGAGAATCTATATAAATCAATATTAAGAATGACATAACGGAAATACACCACATTCAGATTAAATATAAGGTGATCAAAACAATAAATATTACATCAACGATAATTTACCTGAAGGAAGCAGTCAAACCAATCATCTACTACAAAATCAATTAATCCTTTTTGAAGACCATTTTGAATTTGTAGTAACAAAAATTTTGTCGACTGAACTTGATGCTGTACAAATGATGCCTTTCTCGAAGAGCTCATAGTTAAAATTATCTGGCTCCCTTAAAAAAAAAAAAAGGCAGAATTTGAGCCAAATTTATATTTATAATAGCTATAAATTTTATTTGTAAATGTACCTTTTTCAAACCATCCAGTATCCATATATAGCTCAGCTATAACAAATATGAACTTAATAATCCAGGCTCGCAGTTGGTCAAAGGGATGCGCATTTTCTGTGTCAACCACATTGTTAACTTCTACCGAAGAAGTTTGCTGCAAAATTGGGCCAACTGCATCAGCAACAGCTTGAAAGCAGCTAAAAAACATAAAATAAAATAAAATAAACCCAAATTTATTGTTTATGACGTTATTAAATATAGGTAATTTTGGACATTACCTTAACAGTGCCTTCAAATTAGTTGGCATAGTTTCACCCTCGCTTTTGGCTCTATCATCGATCTGAGGTCCTTCTTGAGATACCGTCACGCCTGAAAGCACTTCCATGTCTGCTAGAAAATGACTCAATAACTCATAAGCAAATTTCAAGTTTTTTGCCCAAAAAGAGCGTAATCTTCTGAAAGTATCTGTAAATATTGAGTTGCAATTGTAGAAAAATCAAAAGGCAAATAATAAAAATATGGGCATAATCCTAAAATAAGACGGCACTAAATACCAGATATAAGGGAATGAAGCGAATCAGATACTGATACATCTATATACCACCCCACCAATAGATCAATTATATCCTACAAATTTAATCAGTTATGTTAAATAACCTTGAAAAATGTGGACAAGCACCTACTAATTCCTTGAAATACCTGAAACCGTTCACTAAATTCAGCGGGATATCGCTCTGCTATTTTTTCTAACACCTCTAATATTCCTGGAAAGCAATCTGAACTATCCATTGAGTCTAGCAAACTTTCCAAATCATGAAGAACATTAGGAATGAACTGTTGAAAAGGTCCAGAATTTGATACAGTTTGAGAACTTGGAGTAAGTTGGTTACGTGTAAAAACCTATACATTTTCATTTGAGCAATTTTAATTATATTTAAAATTGTAATTCACATGCTATTTATCGGTTTACCTCTCGTAGAGAAGTCAATAACCAAAGCTTGCGTTCTTTCTCTTTTTCCTTAGAACTACTATCTGAAGCCTGCAATCTTTCAAATACCCAGCGAAAATAGCTGCTTATTTCATTGTTCATTATCAGAGCGGTTTGAGCAAGACATTTTGCTACTGCTGTTTTAAAATTTGTAGGTGCACTACACACAAATATGCAGATCAATACCTCATAGAATAGCAAAATTGAATCCATTAACTGAATCGATTAATTTTAAAGGATTTACCGAGGATCTTCGAAGATTGCTTCGAAACCCGCACCACGAGTTACTGCTTCAAAAATTTGCGATTTTTCCCATGGAGTGCATGGTTCATTCAGTATGACAACTAGTTGGTTAACATATGACAAACGTCTGGTGTATACTGGTTCATTTTCGTCTCGAATACGAGAAAGCAGTAAGTTTACGCGAGAAATTTTAACAGATTCAACTATATTGAATAATAGCATTAGAAAATGCAAGCAATCTTTTTCGCGTAATAGGGAACCATTAAAGAAAATTACAATTGCCTCTGGCTTCTAAATTATTATGCGATGGTGCGTGAGATTGTGTTTGATACTGGCGATGAGAAGATCGTCTGCCATACCGATTTCTAGGCCCACTCATTATAAGACTTAACCGTTTTAAAAGGCGGTTTCGATCAATTTATCTAATTTATCGTTATCATTGCCAAAATTCCGTGTACGCACGTGACTATGCATCTTATATTTTTGATTGGTCGACTTACCAGGGTTGCAAAATTACCCGAATTTGGGGACGATTAAAGCAAGGTGCGTTAGAGTTACTTTTTGGATGTAGTTAGGGTTACCTTTTTGATGCATTTTGGGTTAATAGTTTATATAGATATCAAGAAAGTAATTATGCAGAATGTAGATCAGTTCCAAATTTATACCAAACGCACCTGGCTTTAAACAATTCCTCAAATTTTTATTTTTTAACATATTACCAGGGTTGCAAAATTAAATTTATAAAAACTCTACAAGATGTGGTAACTTGCTAATCAGTTGGAATAAGATACCTTGTAACTACAATCATATTAGCATAACTGACAAATCAAGAGGCATCTGTGTAATCTTGATTATACGAAAAGATGCAAATTAGTACTGGACAGTGTAAACCTAAGATAAGTTTTTGTGATTATGTAAATTTGTAAAATTAAAGAAAACTAAAGTTTATTTAAAAAGATTCAAATAAAAAATAATACAGATTTTTGAAAGTATTACTGTAAAGACTAAATCTAAAAATAAATATATACAAAGGTTTGGATAAATATTATAAGAGCAAAATCTTATTAATTTTCTATAAAAAATAAGTAAACTAGTTAATAGAAGGGTCTCTAAAGCCTTACAATTAAGTGATATATTCTGAAATATATAATAGCTTAATAGATATATATAAAAAAATGTCAATATTAGGTTAAATGACACTTAGATATACAAAAACTTGTGTATTATCTGTCAAATGTAATATAAAGATTAAAGTATTAAAGAGTGTGGCGACTTAGTGAAGTAGATAAGTTGTCAATCCTCCAAGTGGTAGATAGGAAGTTCAAAACCCACTAACGGTGAAAATTTGGAAAACCACCTATGTTACATCGATGTATACGGGCATCTGTGCAATATTGGAGTTATACAGAGGAATGCAAACTGGCATTGGGTGGTGCAAACACAAGATAAGTTCTTAAAATCGGTAATATGGCAACAGTTATCTATCGATCAGTTGGGATCAGTACCTGTAACATGGTCACATTAGATATCTGGCAGGTCATAGGGCATTTGTGGTTATGTAAATCCATGAACTAAGATAACCGAAACCCACTTGGGAAGACCTGAGTAAAGAGGTAACACAGATCTTCAACAGTACTACTGTAAAGGCTAAACCTAGGAAACAGATAC
>CAJVQA010001750.1:0-24220 GCA_910591915.1 Cetraspora pellucida
TTAAAATTTAATTATAAAAAAATATATTATATTTATCTAATATATAATTTGAATTTTATAAATATTTAAACTACTAGTTATAATTATATAAAATATTAGCTAAATATTTGTATTTAAAATTTAATTATAAAAAAAATATTATATTTATCTAATATTTAATTTGAATTTTATAAATATTTAAACTACTAGCTATAATTATATAAAATATTAGCTAAACATTTGTATTTAAAATTTAATTATAAAAATATATATTATATTTATCTAATATTTAATTTGAATTTTATAAATATTTAAACTACTAGCCATAATCATATAAAATATTAGCTAAATATTTGTATTTAAAAATTTAATTATAAAAATATATATTATATTTATTTAATATTTAATTTGAATTTTATAAATATTTAAACTACTAGCTATAATCATATAAAATATTAGCTAAATATTTGTATTTAAAATTTAATTATAACTACTTAAAATGTAAATATTAAAAAAATAAAAAATATTAATATGGCATTTAGCTGGAGAAAATAAAAAAAAGTAGGTTTAGATAATAATTAATTTTATTAGAAAGTTAAGCAGCCAATACGGTTATGTTCAACTGCCAGAAATTAATTAAGTTTTGTGTAATGGTCATGGTTATATGATTTCGTAAAAAAATCCATCTTCAAAGTTATATGATACACCTTTTTTTAAGTTGACATCGTTATATTCTTGCTTCTGTGTGTGAAAGAATAGAAAATTAGATACCAAATAAAATTTTATGTAATAATCATCACTAGGAGGGAACGTCGATGTGGTTCTACCAAAAAAATCTCGACATCCAAAATTCTGAAATCCATATTCGCGACATCATGCGATGCGACAATTAAAATTTAAAGCCTGACAATGATTGTTAATGTGATTACTAATCTTTAAATATTAATTGTTATGCCATGTGATGTCAGGATTATGGTTTTCGAGATTTTAGATGTCAGGATTTTATGGTAGAACCCGTCAATGTTACATGACTGATCCTTTACCTAGTATGCAACATATAAAAAACTATTTTATCATTTCGCTAGAACATGTTATGATTATAATCTAAAATCATTTTATTATAATAAAAATGGTGTTGGATTATAATTATAACATGTTCTAACGGAATGATCTGATATTGTAAAATAGTTTTTTATATGTTGCACACCAGGTGAAGGATCAGTTGTGTAACATCGATGTTCCCTTCAGTTATAATCATCAATTCATATTAATATTTCTGTAATCCCATGACTCTGTAATAAAACACAGAAAAATCTCGTTTTATTTATTGTCAATATTATATATTATTATAAATAGTAGCAAGTACCTAAAGTTGATTTGAATATTGCAGAGTGAAAACTCGTAAATGAAAATTTAGTTTTCACTGTAGCAAATTTAGCTCATATGCATTATCTAAAATTACAAGCTACTGTACAGCATGGACTAAAAGACCCCTCGTTATAATACCCTCACGATTTTTGGAAGCCAAGAATGTAAAGTACCCCAGGTACTAAGGATTGCACTTGGGAATGTAAAATACCTGGGTACTAAAGATTTTTTAATTGCATTTAAACTATATAAAATATTGATGTGTCCCTCATATAGCAAAATACGTTTTATTATAAAACTTTATAATAAAAAAATTATTATCTAGCTTTTTAAACCCTATTTTATTATTATTGCAGCTCTATATACAGTTTAAAAAGAACCTGTTTTTCGAATAGAGTCGATACTATTTAACTTATTTAATCTATAATCTTAGATTATTATTATATTCTACACATCTACGTAGCATAGATTCATCATTAATTTGAACCAATAAACATTAATATAAATCATATGATCATACTTAACTCTAAAAATTCCATTTTAACCTTTTTATTTAATGCATCAGACAAATTAATCTAATTTATCAAATGTAATGCAATTGAAGTAATTAATTAATAGATGGATTTTTATGAAGTACTATAAAGGCAATAATAAAATTCAAAATTTGAGAAATAATCAAATAAAAAGCAATTTAGGTAATATATACGTATTATAAAGTTTGATTTTATAATATGATACAGTAAAATTCATAATTAATTCGAAAGAAACTTGAAATTAATTTTTATACATGTTTTATTAAGAGATCAAAGTCTGGACTTATTAAAGCATGAAAGCTATTGCGTTTATATATAAGATGATATTAAAATCCTAATTTTTTATTAATTGGAATAACTGCAATATGTCTAGTCGATCGATGTAATTTGTAATCTGCTTTAAAAAATCAACAGAAAATTCTTTGAACAGGCAGAACATTTTCAACTGAATGTTTGTAAAAGCTATTTTCCCACAACTTAGCACAAAACATTCCAGCATGAGCACGTCCACTTTCATCAAATTGAAAGCAATCAGTTTCATGACTATAAATATGAAAATGATCACAACAATTAGATGTTTTATACCAATCAACAAAAGCAAATGAATGCTCTATAGTTTTAAAATCTATTTGATTTCTAGAATTTTCTGTGGTAACCTCCTTTGAAACCTGTACTCGATGCTTAAAATAGTATAATACTTTTCCAGGCCAGTAATATATTTTACGTTCTTTACCAGCTTTAGTCTTTTTTTCATCAACAAAAGCTGCAATTATATATAAATTTGAGTCTAATCGTGAAGAAACAGAACCAAACTTTTCATCTTCAATACAAATAATTCCAACTCGTTCAATTGCAGATGTTACAAAAATTGAATTAGAGTTTGAAAAATAATCACAAGATGCAATAAAATTTAATGTTTGCTGGTTTTTAATATAAACTTTGTTATAAAATTGTGCAAGATATCAGTTCGTAGTATCATCCAAATGTGAAAAATGTATAGGTTTAAGAAACTTTCCAGGAAATAATTCGGCTCCAGTAATATCTTGTTCAGAAATTTTAGTTGACATATTATAAAGATTTAGAACATCTTGTATGGGTACTAAGTATTTAGTTAATGTTCTTCCTGATGTAATAGAATTATCAAATACTCTAAAGGAGTAATTAATTGAATCTGAAAATTTTTTTAATAAAGTTGAGGCAACAATATTAATTGTAATTTCTTTATAAATAGCAACCATAACTTCAGTAGTAATATCTCTATTCGAAGTTGGAATTGTTAATAACTTGTCATTCATTCGCTTATATGCAAAACACCAAATTCCATATACTGGTCCATAATCCAAGAAGCACTCTTTTAAATGAATATGCATATGCATATTGGGTGTAATAAATTCAGTGCCAAAAATTTTTTCAACAGCAACGCAAAACCGACAAATAAATTCATGTGCCTTTTCAATTTCAGATATACTAATTACTCTTTGTGCCCACAAAGCATTAGCACATACAAAATCTTGCTAATATTTTCTGTGATTTTCAGGTAACAAATTACGAACTGCTAAAGTAGAATAGATTAATATCCAATTTTTCCACTGGTCAGCAGTAAAGAAAGAAAATCCAGCAGCAATCTTATGAGAAATTCGACCTATATCATATGGAGGTGGGTTGTGATTAATAAGATTTTGTATAATTTCTAAATCTTTTTTAGAAATTAAAGGCTTATTATTTTTAATATTAACAGTAGTCCAAAGTTTTGTAATATGTTGTGCAGTTCCTAAATATAAGTTATGCATTGGGTCAACTACTATAAAACGAATAAGATCAATATAGGAAAGATGTAGCAGCGGAGTCCATCTAATATCATACTCATTAAATATCTGTTTTTTTTCTCTATTACTTTTATTTAGCCAATTATTAAATAATTGTTTATGTCTGATATTGCTAAGACAGGAAAATTCTTGATCAAATCCAGAAAAATTTACTTTTCCATTTGAAAATGTTGTAAATTTTTTGGTACATCTATAACAACCATTTTTTGATGAATGTCCTGCAAATCCTGATATTTTACGAGCTGCTGGTGTATCACATGCAATAAGTATTAAAGCACTACGAAAAAGCTGACTATTCAGATATTTTGGAGTTTTAATTACAATTCCACTCCATAATTTGTTTAATTCATAAACAATTGGTTCAATATAATTATGAATTTCAGTAACCGAAGGTTCATGAGGTCCTGGAATTAGACCAACTAAAAAAACATTTCTAGTTTGGTATCGAATATGTCTTGGAAAATTTAAAATAGTTAAATAGATAGTGCCAACTGATATTGGTGAATGTTTGTATGGATTAAACCAGTTAATGTTAAGTGAAAATCCTAATCTTCCTTCAGCTGAATTACTAACAAAAAAAGCAGTTTCATCATCATCTTCAAATGTACATCAAACACGACCATCATATACATCAGAAAGTAAATTGTCTGGTAGTAATAAATGTTCATAACAAGATTCTAATGCCTCTTCTATTTCTGGAAGCAAAAGAATTTTTTTAAGATGTAAAATAATTGAATAGTAAGAATATATTTTAATACCCTATATAGATATAATATAGAAATTTTTTAATAAATATAAAGATTTATATAATTGTTAAACAGTTTTACTAAATCATGCCAATGGTGCTTAACACCATAGTTATTATACCTTACAACTAACTAAATAACCAATGCCAGATGTAATAAGTAAAAATATTTATCACCCTAAAACCTCACTCTAACTAAAGTTTAAACATATATCTTTACTATGATTTGGATTCTCTAGCCATAAATTTTATTAAAAAATTTATTAAAAGACATATGTGGTGTTGGATACCACTGACGTGATTTAGTAAAACTGTTATTCAGTACCTTGTATAATATTTTTCCTTTAGACATTCGAATGGGCTTTTTGAGTTCTGCTCTACAAGTGCAATTTGACTAACCAAATTCATTTAAATATTCTTGTGTCCAGAAAAGTTTATGACATTTTGAACATACATAAAATTTAATAAAATTTTGATCTAGTCCAAAAAGCTTTGAAACACGATAGTTTGATTTGGGAAAAATCGTGAAGTAATCAGAATTAATATAATTCAATATAGAATATAAGAAATTAAAAAGAATTTCTGTTGACGTTTTAGCAAGAGCTATTGTGCGTTTAAAAAGTAAAATCCACAAAACAATCCATTGAATGATAATTGGAGCAGCAAGTAATAAGCATGATATGTTATTTGGGTCTGATTCAATGCAAATAGGAAAATTTGTAGTTAAATTTGATTCATATTCAGTATTTTCATCATCATATTCAGTACTAATATAATCCTCCATTTCATCTTCTAGACTAATACTGTCATCTGTTTCATCTTCATAATTATCCGAATTAATATCCAATAGATCAAGTTGTGTTTCATGTTCACTATCACTATCTGATTTGACAATTATATCACTAGTTAATCCAAATTGTGTAAGGTTTATATTATTTGCAAACTTATTTTTTTTCTGCGAATTGATCCTTCTGCAAAATTATCAAAGCTTAAAGAATTGGAATTTTGTTCTGCATATTCAGATACTAAGGCTAAATCAGATTTAGAATCTTCTATATTTTCAAATATAAGATACGAATCTGATAAAGAAGTATCTGTACTTTCTGATACTATAGGTGAGTCAGGTTGAAGACCTTCTAAATGGAGTTCACTACTTTCATTGGTAATATTATCTTGAATTATTGATACCGATGGTGTAGGGTCATCAGACATATATAAATTAAAATGGCTATTTCAAGTTCTCTAATCAACTTTTTTTCTATTACATTCTGGACATATACAAATATGTACTATTGAAATAATGTTAATTATATATGTGAAGAGTTTTGTATTATTATTGAAAGACAAGAAAAATACAGTTTAAAGTATTATATATTGAGTCTAGAAAATAAAAGTTTTTTTTTTATTTTATTTTGAATCAGATTACTATTCTGAAGTTTAATGATCCTGATGACGGGGTCTGTTATAATTAGGCTATCAATTCAAATATGTTATTTTTTTTATCTTTTGTATATAGATTAGTATTTTTTATATTTCATCAACAAAATTCTTTTGCTTACTGTATTTATTATTTGACTTTACTAAACACTACTGAAAGATAAGTATAATACTACATTTTTGTTTGTTTTTAATATTAATATATTCTACTAATAGATCTGTTTTATTCCTTAAGTTTTCCAACTTTTACTACCCAAAACTTTATTATTATGCTTAAACAGGTTTTAGAAAGGATGGTCGTCAATTCAAAAATAAGTAATAATACTTAAAGTTAATAAATTAAACAGATTAAAAACCTGTTATTTTATCATTATTGCTCAAATATGCTATGAATAGTAATTTGATCTTCAATATCAGATCGATTGCATATCCCAAATATCAAATAGATCGATGATACATTATTCCCAAAAACAAGGTTATATTTACGATCTAAACTAGTTAATATTAAGATAGGGAACAAAATAAAGGACTGAGTTATATATATATATAATGTTTTTATTAACTTGCCATCCTCAATATAATTTTTTGTTTTATTAATTGGCCTCTATTTCTCAATTGTGATAGTATATTATTTTAATATTAATGATTATAATATAAATGAATAATGAGTGTCATTAAGGGAAAACCTGTCATCGGGTTTTTAATTATATTTGTAATGGATATAATCACTAGTATATCAAATAGATCAAATCCAGTACGAAATATAATTAAAAGCCCGATGACAGGTTTTTACTTTATGGCACTCATATATATGTATTGTATATCTAGAATTTTAATCGGACATTAAACCTAACTAAAAAAAAAAAACTAACAATAATAAATAAATAAGATACGTTTTTTGTTTTTCTACTTGTGATTCTTCTCATTATTTATTCGATAATTATTTATTCAATAATTATTTGTTCAATAATTAAAAAAAAATTTACAATTATGTCATCTGAAACAACTAATTTTCAAATATATACAGCAATACAATCTCTTGAAGACCTTGTAAAATCACAATATGTAGAACAGCAAAAAAGATTAGACGATCAAGATCAATTATTAAAGAACATCGAAGAAGAGATAAAATTACAACTTGCAAATCAACAAAATAAAATCGACAAATTGACAACTATTATCTAACAAAATAGATTCAATAGTTTTGAAGAAGATAATAGGCAATTAGTTGATATGATAAATGCTGAGCTAACTAGTTTGAATAACCATAACAGTCTTATTAATGACAAGTTAGATTCTTTTGAGACATTGCTGAGAAATTATTCCAATATTCATGACAAAAGCAAATTTTCTTTGTTATTTCAGTATCCAAGAGCTATTAAATGAGTTAAGAAGAGGGTTTATAATGAACAAAGTGAAGAGGAATCGGTTCAGGGTGAAGACTTAATTGAAGATACCAGACATTCCTATCATGAAACACATCCAACTTTAGTTTGTTATCTTTATCGCAAGATTAAATTACATTGCAAAAAAAAATAGCATATAATAATAAAACCTTACCTGCAAATCAAACAGTTGGTAAAAAGTATCTTCCAGATGTCTCCAATACGCCTACTGCAGGAAATAATCCAATAATTATTGAATGATATGTAAATTATTTTATGAGAGATTGGGATGTTTGTAAAAATACTACAGGTATTTAATAATTACTTAGAGAAATTCTATTTTCGCCCAGGTTAAAGCTACCTATAATGTCATTTAATTATTAATATTAGTAATAATTAGTAATATTTCGGGGTACTTTAACCCAGATAAAAATAAAATTTCCTAATTACTTATTTGAGTTTTATAGTTTAAACATTACTATACAAGATTTTATTCTTTCAGAATTAGCATCTGAGCAACCTTGGACACATGAAATCATTACGGATATTGCAATTCAATATTTTCAACATTTATATAAAGATTATCTTGCTTTGAAAAAGAACCCTAATGCTTTTGATAATCGAAACATTAAGCAGCGCCGTGATAATTGTCTTAGTATAGTAAGATAGAAATTTTACAAATTTTAGATTTATATTTCAAATTTTTAATTTAAATTTTATTTTCAGAAATCTAAAGCATTATTAAAAGCCTTGGATCAATATTCTGATGTTGAAGATTTGCATTATCCAAAAGAAGAAATTAAACTCATTCTTCATAAACATTGTATGTCACCAGAACTAACAGATGAGGAATATTAGGAACTTCATCCACAAGACAAAAAACAATTAATTGTCGCACCTGTATATTGGCACTCGGATGAAATAAAACAATTAACTCTATATTTCTTATTATTTTACTTATTAATTCGATTTATATAAATTTAAAAAATTTTATTATTTAAAGCATAATAGATTACGATCTATTTTAAATAAAAAAGCTGGTATTCCATGCCCAAGTACGTGGTCACCCTATTCAAAAGAAAAAGAAAAGGATAATGGCATGTTCAAACGTGTTTATTCTGAATCCGAACATTCGCAATATGAGAAATTAATTGGTCTCTTACCTGATAAGTTATCTTTTCTTCCTGATTGGGCTTATGAGGTACTAATATAATATTTATATTTTGGTTAATTACTGTACAGTACTGCGTACAGTATCTTTTTAAAAAAGGTATCCCTTTTAAATAGTATTAAGTATTTTAAAAGTCTCCTGGTACTAATCAAATGCATAACCTGATTCAATAATCCTGTAATATGATCAACCCATATGATTACAACTAATACACCCATATAGTATACTTCTCGCATAGTACTCTGGAGTACTGCATGCAGTGCTGTACGATTTTTTTTTTATATATATGCTTTATTACTTACTAATTTTATTTATATTTCATAATATATAAATTTGCAAATGATATTGATATTACTACGTAGCGCTTTCATATCGATATAAACTAAGCAATTTATCATGAGATAACAATATTTATATATGTATTTATAATAAATATTATTGTAATTTACTATTATATACTAAATAATATTCGAAATAAATAAAATAAATAAATAATATCTATGCAAATAAAAACTTGTGTAAAATATTAAATAAATATAATATAAATAAAATTAAAATACAACATAAAAACTACATGTATTTAGTAAAAATATAAATAAATTTAAATATAAATATTTAATAAATTTTAAAAAAACATCAAACAAATGAAAATAAAAATATATATTGTTTTATATATTTATATAAATATTTATATAATATTTCAATCTTGTTTTAATAATATTTATTTTATATTTATTATTAATTTTAATTCTATTTGTTGCTTGTTTAAGTTTTGATTTAATATTTATTTTTTAAATATTTAAATAATAAGTAGTAGTAGATAAATATAGTCAAAATTATACAATGTTTTAACTATATGTAAATAACATTTAAATTATTATTTTTTACAAGTTTTTTATTAAATTTGTATGATATTTTGTTTAGGTTAAATATATCCTTTTTGATATATGTTTATAATGCATTACTTTTGTTGACTACTGTATGTATATACTCAGGATCTCGCTTTGCGAGATCCTGTTTAATGTACTGTTTGTCTTTAACAGAGATCCCAAATTTGCCCTGCATAAATGGTGCATATTTGGGATCTTGCGCTTCATTAGAAGGACAAAGGACTAAATATAAAAATTCTTTAAATAAAATTTTTAAATTTCAAATTTCAAACAATGGAAATAGCATAATAAATGATATCATTGTTTTAACTTGCAATCTCTAACATATAATCATACATATTTTGCTGCTTTGCATGCATCTACATTTTTTTAAATCTACTAGATTTACATACGTATATACATATGTATATACAGTGCAAGAAATCTAAAAACTGGTATTTACTTATAGAGACAAATATATAAATGCTTATTAAAATCGATACTTTAAGAAATACTTAATTATTCATTACATTAACTCTGGAGAATAGTACATAATCAAGTAGCACATTGAAATTAAATATTTCTTAAATTATTAACTTTAATAAAGTATTTCCATATTTATCGTTATGTACAAACTTTATTGATGCTATAACTTAGGAAATGATTCGGTTATACTTGTCTCTACAAAGAGATTGTTGTTTTTAGTTTTCTTGCACTGGTGCAAGAAATCCAAAAATCTCATACTGAAGTAAGCTAAAATCAGTAGTAGCTTATTGTAAGTTTTAGTCATGTGCATAGAATAGTTGCTATTAAGTGCATATTATTTATTTCTATGCAAAGAGGTTGTGAATCCAGATCTTTTACTTTATTGAAATTTATAATTTAAGAAATTTAATTTGTAATATGCTACCAGTTTATGCATTATCTTTGTTATCTTTATATAGAAATTGAAGTTTTTAGATTTCTTACACTATATGTGCAATACCAAGCATGTATCAGCACAGGTCATTGATTATTGTAGAAAATGTATTATCAAATATCATTGTAGTTTTTTATAAACTATAATTATATTTAAAAATGATATAAATACTTATTCAAAAAAAATTTTTTATAAAAAAGAGTTTTAAACTGATTATTAAATTTTTAAATATATAAAACAAATTGAACAATATGAGTAATAGCAACACAAATGGAAGCAATATGTCAGGCAATTCAATGAATATATCTGACAATTCCGTAAATATTCCAGATGAAACAAATGATATTCTTTTTAGAGAAAATAAATATTTACAAACTAAGATATGTTAATAATTAAATAAATAAAGATTATATAACTTTAAATCCACAAAAGAATTGATTATATCTATTATTATTTGAATATTATTTTACACAATCAGTATTTTTTTTTGTTTACTAAAAAAAGTCAATTTACTGAACTTGACAAAAAAAATTCTATTAGTGTATTAGAATAGGAAGTATTTTTATTCTTTTTGGAAATATAAGCAGTCTGAAAGATCTTTTCAAGTAAATTGATAAAAATAAACAAAAAATTGATAAATTAATCAATTACCTTCTTAAAACTTCTAATGATGATAAAATAACAAAAAATTCTTTTGCTAAGAGTATTGTTCTCAAAGAATATAAAAAACATTAATAAACAATATTTTATTTCTTAAACAAAATTAATAAACATATATGATATATGTTAGTTAGTCATACTATATATATTGTAATTGCTTTATTAATTTTTATTATTTTAGTATTAATTTTAATATTTATCTTAATTTTTTTAAAAAATCAAAATGGTCCAACAAATGATTATATATTTAAAATTACAAATATTATATTCATATTTCTTTTATTCTATTTTTAAGTATAGTTCTTTCAATATTAATTTACATTCAATTAATTATTCTAAAAATAATAGAAATAGAAAGTTCTGTAATGTTAAAATTGGAAGTGCTCATAAAAACAATAATAAAATTAGAAATTTTAAATTTACAAGATCTTAAATTAGGAAATTTTATTAAAAATAAAAAGTTTGATATTAAAAGTAATATTATAAAAAAGATGAATAAAAAGAATATAATTAAGATTAACAATATGATTAAGAAAAATATTGTAAAGAATCTACAAAAATGATTTCATATTGAAGATAATCAAAAACAAATAAAAAAATTTGTTTAAAATAATAATAATTTAATAGAACTTTTAATAAATCTTTATTATAATGTTAAAATTAATTTATTAGATTTTTTTTCAAATCTTATTTTATAAATGTATTAAAGAAATAAAAAAAATAAACATAAAATAAATACTCACAAAGTGTTAAAGTTTTTTATATCTTTAGTTATAAAAATGCTAATCATTTTTAAACTTTTTAAACTACTTTTTTTTTTATTCCACTGGGATTTTATTTTATTGAATTAATATTATAGAAATTTGAATTTAAAAAAATTAGTATAATAGCTACACAAATAGATAAGATTAGTCATATAATTTTTAGTTTACTAGTATTGGAGGATAAGAAAAAAGTATTATTGAAAGATAATAAGAAAGCAGTATTGAAAAATAATAAAAAAGCAGTATTGGATAATAAAAAAGCAGTATTAGATAATAATAAAAAAGATCAGCATATAATCCAAATAAGAATTAGATTTGAAATTGATCTTTAGTTTTAAATATAATTTCTTTTGAATTAGATTTAAATTCAAATATAGTCCAGTACGAAAAAATTTGCATCTTATTAAAAAATAATGTAATTTATTAAAAAAAAAAAGGCATATAATTATGATGTCAGCTTAAAAAATATATATATAATAGAATATAATGAAACTCATCTGCAGTATTGATTATTTTTCTTTACAATGCCTTCTTCTTTTTAAAAAGAAATGGTATGTCACTAACTAAAAATAAGAAGTTAATAATTATTAATCTTTACAATTACCTTTCTGGGAGTAATTTTGCGAAAAATGATTATTGAAAGCTGACATTATACAAGAGAGTTGCTAAAATATTAGGTATTTCTAAGAAAACAGTTAAAGACATAATAGCAAACTGGAACAAACATAATAATAATACATTTATATTTCAAAGAACTCTTATGTAATTTAAATTTCAACCTAATCAAAATATATCAGAATTACTGTATATAAAAATTTTAAATGTTAATAAAATAGATAAATAATTTTCTACACCTATTTTTTATCAGTTTCTTCTTGAATATGGATATTTATTTTCTAAATAAAAACTTTTTTGGTTATTATATCTTTTAGATTATTATTTTAGTTAAAGAGAATAAAAAAATATTTTTTATAAATTACTCAATAATGTTGTATTTTATTGTTACTAATTTAGCTTTCAGTTTGCTAATTTGGAAGACAAAAATAATATTACATATTAACTTGAGGTTTTTCTTAATAAGTCATATTGCTATTTACATCATGTCTTATGCAATACTTGGTTTTCCTATCAAGGTGTCATTTTAATTCCTGGATATGGTTTGTTGATAATAATTTTTGAAACAATTATTGTATTCTGAAATGGATCTTTCAACAAACTTTATGATAAACTTGTTCTGAATTCTGTTTATATTTAGGACCCAATGATTAAGTCTCCAAAAAACTGAGAATGAAAAAGAAATAACTCTGAAGAATAGAATAATATTTCAGATATTGTTAAAGGTGCAAATATTATTCCTAATTAAATAAATTATTATAGAAACTTCAATGTAGATATTTTTAAAGATCTTTTTTCTAATATTTATAAAAGACTTTATGAAAAGTATGGGTCAGTAATCATTCATATGGACAGAGCAACCTATTATAAATAACAAATCAAAAATGTTCTAACATCAAGTACAAAAAAACAAAAAATAATTGTCTAATTGACTGCTTATGGTATTTCTTATTCTGGCAAATTAAAAAAACCAGAACTCTTGAACTTAGTTCAAAAAAATAAAAAGAAGGTATCATTCACTTGTATTGAAATAACAAAATGATACAATTATCAAATTTCTTATACCCTACTGTATCACTATAAACTTCAACCTATAGAGAGTATTTGGGTAGTTGTAAAGGGTAAATTTGCATATTCAGATTTTTATAAAAATCTTTTGTTCATTTGTAATACACTTTTACATTCATTTAAAAAAAAATCAATTCAAAAATTATAGTTGGGTTTTGGAGAAAGGCACTTAAATATGTCAAGAAATATGATAAGTCTGACAAAAATGCATAGCTAATCGATGAAGAAATCAATAATATTGATAACTTGGATAATAACATATAAATTTGATTTAAAATTTATATTTTTGTATTTCTCAATATGTACAGAATTATTTGAATAAAAATATATATATATATTGCTTAATAAAAATTTTTTTATTTACATTTCTTGAGGTGCAAATCTTTTTGCACCAGACCATATAAAACTGAGTCTGCAATTCTCACATTGTTTGTACTGTGAGCCCAGAAAATTGGTCTTGGAATGATACATAATCATGGGTCATAGGGCTAATAAATTGCATATATTGCAAATATTGCATATACTACATTTAGGCCGTTCGAAGTTGATTCTCAGCTGAAGGCTCCCCCCGAGAAATGAACAACCAATCAAAACGCTGGATAACTCTCACCAATCTCTTGATTTACATTGACCAATCAAATTGGATCATATTTGTTCATTCTATATGTTCGTTTAATTTATCCCCCCACCCGAGAGTTCTAAAGTGATATCGTAACCAAACTTATTAAATAGAATAAAAGTAATTCTGATTGGGCATCTTATTTTGTCTATATCAAACCATAACCAAGTAGCACGAATCTGATTCATAAATATAAATATATTTTGAAAAGAAAATTATGAATTCGAATGCAGTTCCTTTTAACCGATTACAAACTTAGGGCAAAATTTGAAGAATAATGAGAAATTTATTATAAAAGTGTAAGACCTAATAATTAGGGCACAGACACAAAACGTCGCCGTTTTTTTAGTCGTTTTTGGCATGCTATCATAGGATCGATGTTTAGAAAAATCGATCCGTCGCGTGATAATTGAGGTCTTAAATAAACCGACATCAAAGCTTACACGAAACATCACAATTAACTGTTTTCGCATTTAAATCTTAGATAGCTGGTATAGTAATAAAGAGTATTTGTTTCTAAGTTCCTAAGGAGGTTGACTATTTTACATAGCAAATATAAATGCTCTTTCAAAACAATAAATTGCTTTTACTATGAACCTTTATTAGAGAAACATTAAATGTTTTACAACTTTTAATTTATAAATCAGTTTGTAAGGTTCAATTATCACGATATTCTGATCATACACTTTCGTTCATACGATCCTTTTAAACAAAACTTTTAACTCATCTTTAGTAGTTACATGAACGTGAACCAAAAGCTTAAAATTTCTTTTTATTAAAATTAAAAATTATTTAAATATAAAACTACATATAAAACAAGATAAAATTTAACCTAAATTTAAGATGAATAATCCGTAAAGTCAGAGATACTTGGTTTTAGAGATTATTTCTCCTACTCATCCCAACCACCACGTAAAGATGTATCTCATTGGTTGGGAAGGTGATAGAGTCCCCAACTCATCTCTTCCGTGTTGGAAGTAGGTTGATCTGTCTTGAATCCTTAATGCTTCTAAGTATTTCATCAAGAAGCTTTGACTCTTCATTATTATTACCTCGAGAGTTTAGAGGTATATAGTGCTTTTTTTCACTATAGGTAAAATTCTATCTTAAGTTTTTCAACTGTTCAAGAAAGGTACATAACCAGTTCCTCCACCGGAACCAGTAGATCTTAAGCAGGAAAAATACAGAAAAACTTAAGGGTAGAACTTCAGTCCACCCTAGTTGGAATATACTTTCCAGTTTAAAAAAAATTAGATAAATAAATAAAACGACACAACCTACTGATACGATCGGAACGGTCTACAAATCTATCGAAAGTAAAAGTATTGTAGAGGTTTGTTTTGATTGTTGTAATATATATCACCACGGCATAGCTTATGATACAGCAGGATAGATTAGTGGAGAAACCAAAATTCAGCAACCAAAATCCGGGGCGTATTGATAAATTTCACCCAAAATCATCCAAAATTTTATTAATGCTAATAAAATGGTGGCCCACATACTAAGTAAAGCTGCCCAGGTGATAATTTTACTGTAGTATAGTTGACTGGTATTATTGCTTAATACCGGCCTATCCAGTACAGCAGCTAGGTATATATTGCAGTATTGGATTACAATCACTGTTTAATAAGACACAAGATCTTAAATACTATCATGCTAGTAAATTACTAAAATATAGCTAGAAGGGTGGCATCAATTAATTGATGAAAAATATGTACCGGGTTGGTGGCGCATATAAACTTCTTAAAATTCATTAAGGACAGGGCTAGAATCAGGGTTAAAAGTTAGAAAGGTGTGGTTGTAATAGTAAAAATTGTCCGACGAAAACTTTTCGTTAAAGCACAAAAGGTGGTTTTCTTGAATCTTCTTGATCGCTAATTCGTAGATCATTGGAACTGCGTCACCAACCTGGTACGATTGCAGATGAAACTATAAGGTCACTGAGTATATTTATTTCTTACCATATAACCTGCCGTTTTACGATGTGCTCTAATACTATATACTGTATAGTAAAATTTATCCTATTTTATAACTTAACAATAGCCCGTCAGCATAAGCGACGGGCTACATACTAATATAGTAAATTAGTACGGTATGAAAACGCAAATTGAGACGGACATGTGGAAATAATAATAGTACATACGGTTTGTAAAAAGAAAATTCATTCGAAACGAAGCTAATTTTCCTATAATCTCATACGAAAAAAGAATTTGTAAGGATTAGGTCTTCTCTTTCATTTGGCATGAGATGTGTCGAATCTTCGGTGTGGCGAGTAAGCATTGGCTAAATAATTACAAATAATGCTTATTAGCCACTCCCAATGATTCATCACATTCTTGTGCCAAATGGATAATGGACTGTACGTACTATCCAATTTTCGTACGTTCGTACATATTTGTACAATCGTACAGTACTATTTTACTAACTACTTCGATAACAGATGTGAAATTTTATGAATGAATATTTTATTATATTAATAAAACTAAGTACAAACGATATATATAATATATAAGAAATTTTATACTTTTTTTAATCGACGATACATATTTATTTATTTAAAAAATATTTTTTTTAATCTATTTCGACGAATGTTCTCGACTTAAATTGACATATCGCCTCTGGAACTACTTTATCTGTTTCAACATCAACTTTCATGGTTTATTCATTACTTATTTCGATAACTTCGTTCACCACCACGGCGCTCTCGTTATTCGTGTCTGAAAAAAAAGCATGATGAATGAGGGTGTCGCGCTGGTTGACGAAGATAAAAATATTATTCATACTTACTTTGCTGGGTGCTTATTATGGGTTGGGGGCCACGGGCAATGGATAAGAGTTTTTATTGCAAGGTATTTACCATTGTTTTAAGCCTTTCGACTTCTACCCTTAATTCTGATTCAATTTCCCTGTTTTGCAACTATGGATGTCAACGGTTCGGTCATGACCGGCCATGACCGTGACCGATACTAGTTCGGTCACAAATAGGGATAGGATCGGTCGGTTACGGTCGGTTATCGGTCGGTTATTACCGGCTAGCCGCTCATAGCCAGCTAGCCGCGGCTAAGTAACCGGCTATAGCCGATCAATTATTTAATTACTTCATCAAATATCTAAATTAAGTGGCAAACAATTGTATGTTGGTTTAATAATTCATATCAGCAGATTCGCATCATCTGATAAAGAGAAAACTCCATCAATCATAATTTTGGCCAAATTTGCAGATCATTTGGCCAGATCTAAAACAAAACAATTTCAAATCTGGTCAAATGATCTGCAAAATTATAACTGGAGGGTTTTTCTTAGGGATGTAAAATTACGGTAATTTTACGTAATTTTGTGTAATTTTGTGTAATTTTGCGTAAGATTCGGTAAATTGAAATTTCATGTAATTGTAATTTTGATCATATGATATTGCGTAGTGATGACTAGTATTTGTAGTACTATGATCAGGTGAATCGATGTGATTGGTTGATCATACATATCATCGTTTAGATCCGTTACATGCATGCAAGTTTATTGTGGTTTTGTGTGTAATCGTCTATTAAATGCATGAAAAATGAGTCATTAATTTGTAGTTTGATAAAGTCAAGATAATGTATAAATAGAATAAGGGGATTAGTATTTTTTTTTTCAATTACGATCATTGTAATAAAGAAATTCATTGAGATTGTGTGTCGTGGATGAAGGTGTGGTTTGAAGTAAGCGAAAAGTGTTAAATAAAGGTATAGACGAACTCAACAAAGTTAAAGCTAAAGGATAACTTGCAGTGATTACCAAGCAGTTAGTGTGATTTGAAGTAAAGCAAAAGTAGAGACAGATCAAAAAGGTTAAAAGTAAAGGATAACTTACCCAACGTAGTATGGTGGTTGTCGGAGGGTTGAATTAAGAGAAAGGGTATTGTTAGTGTCAAGACGAACCAAACAAAGAATAACTTACCCACATAGTATGGTGGTCACCAGGCAGTTGGCGTGTCAAAAGTAAACAAAATTGCATCCATTTTCTAACTTATACAGCATAACCAATATTAAAGACATACGTTAAGGATAAAGAGAGGATTGTCATTAGTATTAAAGTTGAAAATTACAGCAAAACAATATAACAAAAAAAAACAACTATATTTTACACTATATTCATTCATACGGCAATTATAATGGTTCGAACTAAAAATGATAATATGTGGGATTGCTACACAATGCAAATTGATGAAAATGGGAAAGAAAGTTACAAGTATAAAGGGTGTGGTAAGGATTGGGCGAAAAATGCAACTCGGTTACAAGAACATTTGAATACGTGCACTTTGCAAAACTTAAATGAAACTTCTGATTCTAATAAAAAGCGAAAATTCATATTAGATAATTTAGAACAAAAAGAGCAAATAGAATTGGAATCTTTACTTGCCCATGCCTTTTTTACAGCAGAAATTGCATTTAATACAATTGAAAATCTAGAGTTTCATGCTTTTCTTAGTAAGGCTTGTCCTTCTTTTAGAATTCCATTATGCCAAACTCTTTCTAGTTCACTTCTCAAGAAAGAACATGTTAATCTGCAGATGGTTGTTCAGAATATTCTTGAGGAAGCACCTTACCATTGCTTAGTTAGCGATGGTTGGTCAAATGTCAACAAATCATCTGTAATAAATTATATGATAACTACACTTGCGCCTATTTTCTATAAGTCTGTTCACACTAATGAAGAATGTCACACAGCTGAGAATATTGTTAAAGGAATTGACAACATAATGCAAGAAACTGGAATTAGTAAATATGTTGGAATTATTACAGACAACACAAGCAATATGAAAGCTGCGTAGAATATATTAAAAACTAAATATCCAAATAAATTTTTTTTGGGATGCTGGGCACACGGAATAAATCTCTGGATTAAAGACATTCTCAAAAATGAATGAGTAGCACAAATTTTTAAAAAAACCAAAGAATTAGTTCTTTTTTTCGTAACTATTTAATTCCATTAGCTACACTTTATCGCTTACAAAAGGAAATATTTAATATTGAAGTAGCACTTGTTTTAACTGTTGATACTCGATGAACATCAACTTTTGAATGTCTTAATCATGTTTTGTAAGCTCGACCTGCATTATATACTGTTTTAACTGAAGTTATTGAAATAAATAATGATATAAAAACAACAATTTTAGATCATAAATTTTGGGAAAACCTTAAAATATTACATGATTTTTTGAAGCCTTTTATTGTTTTTATAAATCAATTAGAAAGTGATGAACCATATCTTTCTTCAGCATATAAAACATTACAAGAATTAAAAAATACTATTACAACTAATTTACAAATTTTTGAAGATCTGCGTAATGAAACTTTGCAAGCTGCTAGAAATCGATGAGTTAATTTATTATATAATTCAGCTGTTATTGTTGCTTATACTCTTGATCCACGGTACCAAAGCAAGGATCTTGATTTTAAAATATGGGGAGATATTATTAATGCTGAAATAATTCGAATTGCAGATGTTAATAATGAAGATCAAGTATTAAATGAATTATCTAAATATCTTGGAAAATCAGGTAGTTTTGCTAAGAAGTATTTGTGGGACAATTTTACTTCAAAGTCAATTAATTGGTAGAACTTATTAGACATGCAGTATCCAATTTTAAGTCAAGTTGCAAAAAAAGTCCTGTCAATTCCAGCAACATCAGCAGCTAGTAAGCGCAATTGGTCTGCATATGGATTTATTCATTCTAAATTACATAATCAATTGCTTTCTCAAAAAGCAGAAAAACTTGTTTATATATATTGGAATACACGAATACTGCATCAATTAAAAAGATCTATATTAGTTAAAGATTTATATAACAATAATGTAGAAGTTGATAAAGATTCGGTTCATTTAAATAATCAAGAAGCAAGAAATGATTCAGAGAATAATAAAATTGAAGTACTTGACGATGACAATATTACTAATTTTTTTAATAGGCTTATTAATATGTTTAATAATGATGAGTATGAATTTGATGAATATTTAAGTACTACGGCTACTTGAATTTTATTTTTTTTTTACTTTCTTATAATTGTAATTTCAAAAAAATTTTTTTAATTATTTTGCTAATTGCGAGATTTTAATTCTATTAAGTTTTTAGCTTAAATCTTCTTTTTTGTTGTTAAAAAATTTAATATCAAAATTATAAGAAGCTACTTAAACATATATTGGAAATAATTCTTTAAATCGAATATATAATAAGTGCAACAATAATTGCAAAAAAATACAATATAAATATGCTAACAAATATTACATTCCTATAAAATAAACTAAGCACGAATACTAGTAATAATGCCAGTCAAATTCTATAATGCTGGTACTTTAATATCACATAATAAATTATATGAAATCTAATTTTCTATAACTTACGTAAAATTACATGTATTGTAAATTGTAATTTATGTAATAATATCCCTAGTTTTTCTATTTGTCGTAGGTTGGCATTATACAGAATTGTGTAATTTTACAAAAGTTTACCAACCCTAATCTGCCAATATGTTTACTACTGGTGAAATTAGTACTGAATTGTTAAAATTAACTTCACCAGCATCTTTGGTTGCAGCCTAGAAATTGAGATTTCTGCATTATTTGGAATGAGGCATTGTCAATTCAAAACATAGCATAGTGAGATTAATTTTTCTAAAAAATTATTATACAAAATTAGTTTATTGTAAGCTGTTACAAGTAACATGTTATGATTAGAATATCCTAAGTTTTTATTATTTTTTTGAAAAAATTTTTTGAAAAATAATCAATTTCACTATGTTAAGTTTTGATTGACGATGCCTTATATTAAGAAACAGAAGTCTAATGGTGATTCAGCGACTAGATAGGTATGTTGAATAAAAATAACAAGTTAGTTCTAATTGTTAATCAAATATGTTTATAATAAGTGAAAAGTAATTACAATGTGTGATACTTAAAATTATAGTATTTGATTTTGGTTACGGTTCATTTCACCAAAAATTAATTTACCAACAGTACGATTCACTAACAATCAATTCACTGACAAGTTAATTTTACTGACAATATGATTTACTGACAGTACATTTTACTGACAAGCTTTTTTTATAAATTATACTAACCTTGACTCTAATTCTAACCTGATCCTAACAGCAATAACCAGAATTACTTTGTCAGTGAATTGATTGTCAATAAATTGTACTGTCAGAGAAATGAACTTGTTAATGAATAATTGTTGGTGAATCATATTATAAGTGAATTGATTGTTGATGAAATGAATGAAACCTGTTAAGATATTTTTATCCAAAGTTTAGAAAAAAAAGATTTATAAAAGGATATAAATAATTTTTATTATTTAAATAATTTTTTATATTTATAATTAATTAAAAAAAATAAATATATATAAAATAAAATTTAGACAAATTGTCAAAGAAAAAATCTTATTTAAATATATATATATAATAAATAAAAAATATATATAAATTAAATAATTTAAATAAATATATATAAAATAATAGTTTGAATATATAATAAATAATATAATTTTAAATAAAATAATTAAATATTTTTTGATAACCAGCTATGTAAACATAAACATGCTCTTGCAGATTTACTATTTAATCTATTTCTTGATTTGTTAATTATTTGACCTGCAATTGAAAAAAATTGTTCACATAGAACTGAACTAGCTTGAATATATAAATAATTATGAGCAAGTTTTGAAAGTATTGGAAATTCTTCTGTATGAATATTCCACCAATTTAAAAGATTTATAGTTTCATCTGCTTCTATAGATAACCAATATTTTTGAACTTCATCATCTAATGTTTGTGTCTGTTGTGATAAATGTTTTAATTTTTTGATAAAAACTTGATATTTTTTTAGGTTTAGTTATTGTTGTAGATAATTGTTGGTCTATTTTTTTTCTAATTAGTATTAAAATTTCTTCAATACTCATATTAGAAAAACAATATTTTTTATATCTAGAATTTAAAAAAGCAGAAATATATAAAGATTCAGTTAATAAATTAAAATATTCAACATATTTATATATCATAACATCAATAACTTGCTGTAAATAAATATTTTGATTTTTATCTGATTCTAGATCTAAATTATTTCGAAGAGCTAATAAAATTATTTGTGTATGTACAATTATTAGATAAGTTTGTGATGAAAGTTCAATAGTAGTTTCATTAAATTGTTCTAATAAAGGAATTAAACTTTCATAAATTTTTCATTCTTCTTTGTTTGGCATATGAGTTTTTAAAGTTGGATATTTAATTAGTAAAATCTCTAGAGATTCATAAAGTAAACATGATCTTTTAATCATATGATATGTTGAGTTCTATCTTGTTTTATAATCTAAAATTGGAGCTAAAAAAGATTGGTTATCCAATGTTACAATATTTTTTAAATCTTCAAAAATTTTAGTTGATTTGTGAATAGTTTTAATTAATTTTCTTAATTTTTTAATTGAATCATCTAAAATACTTAAACCAGCTGAAACAACTAAATTAAGTATATGAGCTATACATCTATAATGACAAAAATTATTTAAATTTAACTTGTAAATAATTTGTAGCAGAAATTATATTAGCATCATTGTTAGTAGTTAATGCAATAAATTTAGTTTCAATTTCAAACTCTTCAAGTAAATTATATATTTTGTCAGCAATAAGTTTTTCAGTATGAGAACCTTTAAATTGAAATATATCTAATACAAAATGTTGTAAAATCCAATTGTCATCAATAAAATGAATAGTTATATCTAAAAAAGATTCTATTTTTAAAGATGTCTAAAAATCAGCTGTAAGAGCAACTTTATTTGAAATTTCACTAAGATAATTTTTTATCAAATTTCTTTGATCAAAAAATTGACTTATAACTAAATTATGAATAAGTTTACAATTAGAAATTTGATAAAATGGATCTAATTTTTGAATCATATTTTAAAAAGCTTTATCTTCTACTACTTTAAATGGTTTAAGAGTTAAAATAATCCAATTAAAAATTGCTTGAGTTTTTTCTATTTGAATTTCTGATAAATATTTTTTAATTACAAAATTTAATTGTTCTTTGTTTAATAATACTTTATGTTGTAATTGTAAATGAGAATGAATAGAACCAGTTGCTGTTGTTGATGCAAATATTTTAGGACAATAAAAACATTTATAAGTTTGTTTATTTATATATTTCCAAACATCTGATTCAACTCTACTAATTAATCTAAGTCTTTGAGATAGTTTTAAATTTTTATTTAAATCCTCTTCATTTATTGTTGTAATTTCTTCAAAACTTAAATCTTATATGCTTTGTATAATTGCTTTATTATCTTGTTCAATTTCAATATCATCATCTTCTAAATCACTATAAATATTATTATTAAGTTGCATTTGTAAATCTTCTTCTTCACTACATTCTTCAGGTGTATTATGTGAATTATTTGAACTGATAGACATTTTTAAAATAATAAATTTAAATAAAATAAATATATAAGATGGAATAAATAAATATAAAAGATAAATAAAATAATAAATAATATTAGATATATATATAAAATAAAGATAAGTTAAAATTATATTATTATAATAGTTAAAATTATGATAATTAAAATTATAATAGTTAAAGTTGTAATAACTGAAGTTATAATGATTAAAATTACGATGATTAAAATAAATTGTTGTGAATATAATTTAAAAATTTTAAAAATTTACAGATTACGTGCTACTTATATATTTATAATTAATTTATATATAAGTATTTTAATTCATTGTATTTATTTATTACAGCATATAGATGATGTATTTTAGATAGACTAGAAATGTAATCCATGTGAAAATATTTTACAATGGCCTGATAATATACAACTAATAGGGGGTTTCAAAGTTAAAATGCAAAAATCTAATTTTATTTGAAATTGATAACATATTTATTTTCAAATAAACATTGTATTAATTTTATTGAAAATCTATTTATTTCATCAAATAGGGATCTCTAGATCTTTTCATTTCATTTTCTGATTTTAAAATTTTGAAATACAAATAAGATTTTTCAAATTTCATTTAATTTCAAAATGCATTATTCATTTGTTAACTTTTAAACCCTCTAATAAATAAATTTTCCAAAAAAACACTCTCTTTCAGCCGATCTCAATTTTACAAAAATAGAAAAAGTGTATATCAAAGTTTACTTAAAAACTACTCTAAAAAACAGATTTTTTGCTACTAAAGGAAAAGAAAGAAAACTCAGAAACAGCATAAGTTTACTAGAACAACTTCTTGGAG
>CAJVQA010001751.1:0-24216 GCA_910591915.1 Cetraspora pellucida
CTACTAATTTTTAAACTACCAATAAAGATATGAGCAAGGCCTCACCTTAATACCAAAAAAAAAAAAAAAAAAAAAAAAGTAAATATTTAGAAAAAGCAAAGTTTACAGAATTATATGTTTTGTTCATATTTTATGAGAGTAATCAAATGTTCTTATAATTATAGATAGCATCTTCAATAAGATTATTGAGAATATGAATAGAAATTGAAGCACAATTATTGGGAAGTACAATATAGTTAAAAGGTAAGAGAATAGAGTTTAAGGAAAATACAGAGCTAAGTTAATTTGTAAGAATTTTTATATAAAGTTTGTGAATATGTTCGATTAGACTAATAAGTTATATAAAATTAAAGTTATCATCAAAGGTGTTTCATTTAGAAATAGGATAAATTCTGTTATGTTTCTATTGTTTAAAAATTCTGTTTTTAAGAAGTTAATGATTAAATAAAAAGGTAATAGCAGAAATACATTAAAGACTAATATTTATAAGTATTTTATAACTAATATCTGTAAAACCATAGGCTTTGTTATTAAATAGTTGTAAAAGAGTTTGGAAAAATTTTTTATTAGTAATGGGTAAGTTAAGAGAGTAATACCAAGTTAGGTTAATATAAAGAAATGAAAGGTATTGTTGTTTCCAGAAGTTATTAAAAAAGATTTTATTAATAAGTCTAAGTGCAGTCCAATCATAAAAATGAGATTGGACATGTTATTTAATAAGTGTTAAATTAGTAATAAGTTGATTTGGTAATTTTATATTTGAAAGATTAACAGTTAATAATAGTAATTAAGGATACTATTAATAGTCTGGATAAAATGTATTATAAAAATAAATATCTTTTGTCAGTAGCTTGATTAATTTGTTGTTAAAATAAGAGAGAGTTTTCAAAATAATAAGTATAATAAAGTTGGTTTCAAATAAAAAGGGCATGTTGAAACCATAATTGAATACAGAAAAGATTAATATAGGTAAGTAATTAAAGGTTACATTATAACTATTTATTAATTTAAAAGATGTTTTAGTTAATATTTGAAATGTTAAAAGATTAACTAAATTTTTTAACTAATTTAATAATATGTTTGAATTTTTTTAAAAAAAGATATAATAGAGTACTATGTGATGAATATTGATGATTGTAACTTTATTTGTAAGAGATTTTGTTAGGAATTATATGAATAGCAGTATATATTATAGAACATTAAATTTTATGTCAACTAGTTTTAATATTTTCATCAGTAATACTGTTAATAAGAGTTTTGTATAGTAAGAATTGTTGAGTTAAAGTATCAATAAAGAAGTTTTAGTCTTCTATAGTCATTAATTTATAATTGAATATATGATAACTAATTTTTGTATATTTTTGTAAAAGTTTACTATAGTCATATAAAAATATTCAAATAGAAATAAGAATCAAGTAGTTACTTGAAGTAAAGGTTTGACTATTGTCAAGACTATAGAAAAGAAGAAATTATATATTAAATTGGTTAGTCCAGATATAATCAATACAATTACTATTAGTATTATTAAACCAAATAAAGAGTTTATTATTAAAATAGATTTCAATATTATATATATTAAAATGATTAAAAAAGTTAATAAATTTATATTTGAAAGAAAAACTGTAAAAATGATTTTGTGTATTAAAATTACTAAAGATAATAGAATAAAGATAAAGTTGAGAAATTTGTTAAATCCAATTAATTACTATGTTTTGAGTTTGGTTATGAATAACTATATCAGTAGATAAAAGATATATTGAGATAATATAGAGTTTAATATTATTTCAAAAGAAAATATCAAGTTTAATAATCCTTTCTAGATGAATATGAACACTGTGAATGTAAGCTTTAAAATAATTATAAATTATGATGACTGTTCTTTTTATAAAAATAGAAGAATTAGACCAGTAATAGGTAAAAAAATTGTTGTTATAGAAGAAAAAGTTAGTTTTATCAGAATTTTTGTTTCAGTAATACTGGCAATAAATATGTTATTATTAAGACAATAATCTTGTCAGGCTTTTTTTTTTTGTTAGTTTATTAAAACCTCTAATATTGTATATAACAATAGTTAGATTAAGATAATAAGAACATGAGTCAGAAGAGTATAAAGAAGAATTATAATTAATAGAAGTTGAATAATAGTTGTTAAAAAAAGAATCAGATAAAATAAAAGTAAAGTTAAAAGAATTAGATTTAAGAAGGAAATTATAAAATAAAGAAAGAAAATAAGAGAAAATAATAATATAATCAGATAAAAAAGAGTTATTAGAAAGATAAATATGAATTTTATAATAAAATGTGTTAACAGAAAATGTAATACTAGATACAATTTTGGTATTATTATATTTGTCAATATGTTGGATTAAAGTTTGAATAGTTTGACCATAAAGAAAAAATAATAAATTGTATTAAAGAAAAAATTTATTAAAGTATGTGTGAAAATTATAGAGAACTAAAGATATTAAAAATGATTTTTCAAAGTTGTCTTCTACAGGGTCAATTACTGTATGTTTAGCTTTTAAAACTGTATAAGGTATCATAATCTGCTTTATACATTGGGTCTTATTGTTATTATTTTGATCTTTCACATTTTATATAAAATTATATTAACTAAAATAATTCGAATTATTAAGTAAAAGTTGTAAAGTAGATCTTTCTAATTTTAATGATAGCAAAATAATTAAAAACTCATTAATATATAATTTTTTTTTTAATATTAATAGTGAGGCCATGCCTCTATTTTTAATTAACATATAAATTTTTAATCATTAAAATATAAAATTATATAACAAAATTAACTTATAGTTTATGTAAATTGACCAATCAAATTCGTTAATTTTGTACTATCTAAACAAATTTTAACCAACCTAAGTAAACTTTATTATATAAACAAGTACAATATATTTTTTTAAAATTAATACAATAGGTTAAAATTTTATTATAATAAATAAATAATTTTATTTATAATACGTATTATAAATTTTTTTTTATTGATTAATTAAAAATAAAAAAATTTATTAGTAACTTATATCAATTTTAGATGAAAATTTTAAAATTACATAAAAAACTATATAAAAAATGATCTATGTACCCTTTACTCTTAAATTAATAGTTTTTATAGACCTTATTTTTTATTTCATCATGATTCAATTTTTATTACACTCTAACGCTAAATACATTTTACATATTATCTATCAATTTTTAAAATATAACATTCTTTTTTATATGCATTTATTAGTTTGCAAGCTTATTTCTGTATTTATGTTAAGTTCTTTTCATTTTCTATTAGTATTAAAATGGTAACCTTTTTTAAAAAATATACCTTTTGATTGGTTAATTATCACACGAACTCACGGGTAGATTTACAAAACTTAACCAATATCGATATATGATTGTCGTCCTATGATCCCAATACCAGTTCACGATTATATGTAAATCCTTTGACTTTATTGATTCAATAAAGGTAATATAAACATGACTTATTTTTGTTCGATCGGAAATGATTTTCAAGACAAAGACCCATAAATATGTTTCGTGCGATGCTATAGCGATAGCACAGGCTATTGGAACATCAAACTAGCAGATTCAGTGTTGCCATTTTGTGCCATATCCAGCTTTATATGACCAAGGTGGTCATAATTTAAATAGTAAATTTTATAAGTCATAACGATAAGGTCATAATCTATAATCGGAAGCCACACTGAATAGATTCGTGTAATCCGAGCTTCTGGACATCGATCGGATGATTCGGATTCAGACCTCGGACCAGCACTAATACTAGTCGTTTACAATTGCAGACGTACTTAAATTTTATAGTTAATAATAAAGTTGAAACAATCTTGATTCTAAAGTTCACGTTCCTTTACTATGTTCCTTAAGTCAAAAAACTGACCCACTATAAAATATTGTCAATGAGTCTGTCTTTTAATTTAAGGAACATATATTATTAGAATTATTGACGGCGTGTCAGTCTTTTGACTAAGAAACATTGTAAATAAACGTTCAACTTTAGGGTCAAGATTATTTTTAACTTTACTATTAACTATTAGTTAAATTTCGTACAAAGAATCTTCCGATACTCAAGAATAAGTATCTGAAGATTTTAACTTAACTTTTATATTAAACTTCGAAGAAAATTAAAAAATAAAAAAATTATATAAATAAAATTTAGGTACGTCTATTAATTTGATCAATAAGTAACATATGAGTGCATGAGAGTGAAAACCCGTAAAAATCATTAAATATCATAGCAAATTACGACCGAGCAACTTTACTTATCGGTTAGCGGGTTTATTAGTAAAATTTGGTAATTAAAGCTCTGGTTACATGAATCTCAATTTTTTTTGCTAATCTACTACATTAAGCTAGGTATACGTTTGATTGGCTGAGAATTGGCCATAGATGTATCTGACGATAGAAAGTTCGATTGAATTTTATACCATACAAATATGAAAAAAGTTGGACATTCGTATCATAAGAAATATACAGGAATGTTTGCAGCAATTAACCAAAAAGTTGTATACTTTAAGAAAAAAATAAACATAAAATATTGTATCTTTACAATCATAATAAAAGAATAATAAATGTCTTGAACACACAAATTTCTTTATCTATTGTACTTTTGATGATGATTATTATTATTATTATTATTATTATTATTATTATTATTAGTATTATTATTATTATTATTATTATTATTATTATTGTTATTATTATTATGATTATTATTACAATAAACAAAAAAAAAAAGGTATTTATAATTATTCACCAGTGCTACCCCTGACAAACTAATCAGAATGCAGAAACTTCAAAATAGAAGCGATTATGAATTTTTTTAAAATCGCTTACCAAGAATTTTGTCTACGAAACTGCCCGTTCCGTCCTGACAACAAAAGTTTCTTGCTAAATTTTGAGTTAGAAAGTATTTTAATTACCGATTTATCCTAACTTATCTTTAACTTGGCTATTGTTTTTTAAAAATGCTTTTTGTTATAATCTAATTAGAAGATCGAATGCATCACGTTTAAATTGATTAATAATTTTCAAAAAAGAAAAAAATCGAAAACATTAACGTATTAATTTATATAATAATTAGCTCTGTGACTATAATATCATCATATTATAACTCACAGCAACTGCATTTGTGTGATGCAAACCTTCTTTCAATAAATCTTATCACAGTTTCAACAGCTTCTTCAAGATTCTCACCAAATTTTTCTTCAAAATTTGTATCTAAAACTACAAAATCTTCAATAACCTTACATCCACTTTTCACACCATCTATTAAACCGGATGACTGGCCTTTAATTAATAAATCTTTGTGCAATTCAACGTAATTCGGCCAAACTATTTTATCAAAATAATCGGGAGGATCTATAGCGTATCCTTGTTTGAAAAGAAATAGATTTAAAATAGTAATGCAAGATTACAATCAAAAAAAAAATCATAATAAGAACATAAAGAAGATAAAAGAATACCCTCAACTGTAATATATCCAGCCCGTTCTTCCCTTCGTTTCTTTAAAGTATCACGATCTGCCTTAACAAATAATCTGACATCTAATTCTTTTATAACCTCAGGGTCATAATATAGTAAAAATCCATCTACCAATACGAAATGCCATCCATTATTTTTATCATCACCTGCTGATGCGTTTAATGCCTCGTTAACTCGCAAGGACAATTGTTTAACCAGCTCATCTAATCCACTCCCCTTAATGTCTTTATGAACGTTTTTTACTTCATTAGATACGAATGTTGCTGGCAGAGAGCCGGTTTGATGAAGCTTCTCTAGGGTAGATAGGAATAACGGAAAGTTTATTGCTTCAGGACAATCCCAATTTATATATTTGGTTGTTGGATCAATTGGAAGGTCTTTTTCGAGCTGTTCACAAAACCAAACAAATTAAAACAAGCAAATTATATAATCAATTAAATTAATGAAACAGAATTCTAAATGCTTTAAAAGAAAAATACCTTAAAGAAATCATCTTGATAAAATAAAGTACAATTCGGTAAAATTTTTAGAAGCCATTTTGCCAAAGTCTTTTTTAAAAATATAACGAAATTACACAATTATATCTTTTCTTCAGATTTAGATTTTTTTAAAAAAATATATATAACCAAATCACGTAAACCGCCGCTTTAACCCTCTCTTCGGATTTGGATGTATTTCTTAGTACATACCGTTTTACCAGAACATGAAGCACCACTATGATAAATAATTAAGATACGTATTATTGGATAATCCAATAATCAAATAATCCACTCTTCACGAAAAGAATAAAAAAGTAAACTTACCCAATACCAATCGTGACTATCCTATTTGAAGACATTTTCTTCAGAAAAAAAACAATAGACGGTATTTATGTTCGTATGCACGTTGAGGACAAGGGCTTAATTTAGAATTGAAGCATAAAAAAAAAATGTTATACAAATATTTATATATCTGCAAATCACATACTAATTAATTTTTATTTTAATGTATGGCGCAGATAGATAGGAATATATGGAAATGCCATGTGACAAATTACGTAGGCAATGCATATCGGGACAAACCAAAACTTGTGCATTTAATTACCGGGTTCATCAGTATCGTTTTCAAAACTTAAAAAAAAATATTTATTTATTTATAGTTTAATTTTTTGAGGGGTTAAAATTCTTAAATTTTTAACATAGTATGTCAAATGACAGTAGTGGGATTGGTGGGACAGGAACAACATTGAACCAAGCATTAAGTGCTGTTAGTGCGTTCGCAGCCTTTCTTCCTTGGTTCGATGCAGTAAATAAAGTAATTGACGAAATTTATGGTATTTATGATGCAGCAGAATATAATAAAAAAACATGTCGTGTCCTAGTGGATCGTGTGGATAATGTTGCTACAGCTGTTAGAAAATTAAATCGTAGAAAAGACGAAGAAGAAGATAAATTTCATAGTCAAGATTATATAAAAACATTTATAAAACTTCACAGAATTTTAAAAAATATTAAAGAATTTGTTAACAATGTTTCGCAACTTAAAGGTCTTTCAAAATTTTTTTATGCCAAAGATATAAAAGCAAAGTGCCTTTCACTAATGGAAGAATTAGAAACAACATGTAATGAATTACAATTTGGTATTATTATTTCGATGGAGGATAGAGCCCTTGAACAAAAAGGTTTAGCAGATGATGTAAATAATATGACTGAGGTGTGTATAAAGTTTGCGGAGTATAAAATTTTTTTTCGGCAATTTTAACAGTTAAATTTGTAATACTTATTTAATAAATATTGGATGATAGTTTCTTAAAACAATCGAGGGAGGTGTCATAGATACGAAAAATCAGCTTAAAGAAAATACAGGAGTACTTGAAACCGTGAGAGACCAAAATGATGAAATTAAGATAGCACTTAACGTAATTTTTGAGGAGGTTATTGAAATTAAAAAGAAAATGTATAAAAGAGAGATTTCATTAGTTGCACCGCAGATTGAAATGAGTAGATTAAGAGAGGATAATGAACGGACATCATTAACAGAAAACAGAAAAATATTCAAACGCTTATATGGGGGAACAGAGGTTGCGTGCAAACGAATCAGCATTCCTAATGATGATGAAAAATGGAAAATGACAAAAAATCGATTTGCAATTTTAAATAGATTACAACAATCGGATAAAATAATTAAATTTTATGGATTTGCAAAATATGATAACGGTGAATATCTTATCGTATTTGAATGGGCCAAACATGGGAATTTAAGGGAACTTTATGAAAAAGTAGAAATTTCATGGAAAGATAAGATTAAGATTGCTCATGACATTTGCTGTGGTCTTGTTTTTTTGCAGGGATGTGATATTTATCATCATGATGTACGCTGTGAAAATATAATGGTATGCTATAAATTAAATTAATTAAATGTATTTTTTTAATGAACTGATATATCCAACTGTATATCATTATGTATAGATTACAGATAATAAAGGGTACAATGCGAAGCTCGCCAATTTTGATCTTAGTAGACAGAGAAATGAAAATAGTATTAAAATTGTAAGCATTAGTGAGATAATTCCCTGGTTAGCACCTGAAAAAATGGGCTCTGATCCGGGTA
Source organism: Cetraspora pellucida (assembly GCA_910591915.1). Lineage (NCBI taxonomy): Eukaryota > Fungi > Glomeromycota > Glomeromycetes > Diversisporales > Gigasporaceae > Cetraspora > Cetraspora pellucida. Next base: position 8,089 of record CAJVQA010001751.1, read on the forward strand.
CGAATAATGCGAATAAAAAAGAAAACCCTTACACATATAAATGTGAAGTATTTAGGTAAATGATAAATTATTGTTTAATTGGCATGTTTGTGGTCATTATGTAGATTACTTAATTATAATTTTATCTTTAAAATAGTTATGGTATGCTTTTATGGGAACTTGCTTTTCAACAAATCCCATATAAAAGCATGGAAACAATGGATATATGTGAACATGTCAAGTCTGGTAAAAGAGAACATCTTCATTTTACCGGAAAGTATGTCGGCCCTAAAGATGTTATCAACGGATATTCAAAAATAATTCGAGCAGGTAAGTACTAATTTTCTAGATCATGTGTAAAATTGGTTGTTTATTTTTACGACTAACATCTTATAAAATTATCAATCATACTAGCTTGGGCACAAGAAGCATCTGAACGACCAAGTATTAATGTTTTTAATACCGAACTTTACCAACTAAATAAATTAAATAATGATATAGAGGATTTTAACAACAATAATGAGGAACCTGTGTCTGAAGAAACAAGCGATGATGAGTATGATGATTTGTACGTGAGTAATGAAATTCCACATCTTATTCCTCCATTAGAAGATGGCCTTAGGGCACACCGGAATAAGTCACAGAGAGACAAGGCATGGGAATGCTTTGAAATTCACGCTGAACTTGGTGATCCTGTTGCTAAGTATTGGAAAGGTTATTATTTAAAAGAAGGTTATCATAAAGGAGTGAAAGATCCAGTAGAAGCAGTAAGACTTTTTAAGGAAGCTGCTGATGAGAATGTTCCAGATGCACAACTTCATTATGCATTTGCGATGTTGGAAGCTAATAAGGTCAAAGAGTTCCTGGCATACTTGAATAAAGCCGTTATTAATGGCAACCCTTCCGCCTTATTTAACTATGGTGATTTATTCTTGAATGGAAAACTTGGTATTAAAAAAGACGAAGAAAAAGGAATACGATATTTAAAGATGGCTGCTGTGAAGGGCCAACCTAAAGCATTAGAAGAACTTAAGAAGCGCAACATTAGCCTATAAACTATTATAGTACATTTTGGTTCATTTTATAGTAATTCATTAGATTCATTTCCTTTCATCAAAATATATGGTGTGGGTGGACTGGCCATTTCAAATATTTTTTTAATTTAAAATTTAAAAACTTAAAAGTTTAATTTCAAAAAAAATATATATCTAATTATTATTTTTTAAGAAAAAGAATTCGCAATTTTGAACTTTCGGCATCACCATTGAAAAACAACTACTATATCCAGTGTTATAACTAATAGATTAGAAAAATGATTTGATTGACTTGAATCACTCACGAATTTAGTTTATCCTTTAAATGTAGAAAAATTCGTCTAATTAAATTTTTGGTAAATTCGCATATACTGTACTTTGAGATCTTCATAAAGCTGTAAATTAACTTTTCAATAAAATTATTTGAAAAAAATCATAAAGCTTTATTGAACTAAAATATTGAATGATTTGATTAAAAAAATTTGCATGAAATATATTATAATTATCTAAGCTAATTGTAGTTTGTGTAATAAGTTCTTAGTAACCATAATTGTATGCAATAAATATAGTTTTAATTCAAACGTTGCTTTTAGAAGCTACATGAAGTTACCATGATAATTCAAGCTTAAATAAGTTTTTTCCTATATTAATATCTTACAAAAAAATTTTAATCACATTTATTAATGGGAATTTATATTGAAAATGTGTATTCTTTCTTTTCACCCGTGAGTAGATAACGTAGTGCGCTTCCGTGTAGTGATCCAAAATCGTTAGTTAAAAAACAAACTAGTTGATAACTTTCCAACTAATCGATTTGGAAAAATTTGAAGCAACGAGATATTCCATCTATTCGTGTTGATTTCTTTATTTTGATTGGGCAATTAACAAATTTAGTCACATGATAGGAAAAATTGATTAATGAAAAATTTTTTATCAACTCGAAACACCACTCCCGTGTCCCAATTGCAAGATCACCGGTTCGAGGCCAAAAAAACCGACGATTGAAGATAGACCTCCATAAGGATAAATATAGCAGAGACCGTTAATGTTACACATATTAAAATTGGTGAGTGGTTATATCCATCACAATTGAATCCAAAATAGATAATTTAATTTGTGATTGTTCACAGACGAGAGGGATTCACTTTGGATCAGGCACTGTCTCTGCTGTAGGATAAATATGAAATAAGGGCACCTCTGGTGAAACACCGGTTGAAAAGCTAGGAAAACTCCAGGAAAAAGGACAGTTTCGGTTGTAAAACTAGCAAATTCCAGTTGTTAATGATTAGGATCTAATAGTATTAAAATGTTATTCTTGATATTACAAATTTGGAAGACCCCGTTAATTAAAAATCAGTTAAAAAAAAAAGTGTATTTACTTTCTTCCTAGAACACTTAGCCAAAATTTACTTTTGAGCTGCACATCAAGGATTCCCTAGATTGACTAATCAAATTATAGCCTTTCTCAAAGTTTGTCTTTTAATGAGTTTTAGAGCTTAGGTTATATCGAGAGTTTCTCCTTTCGCTGGAAGTTTCATCTTTTGCCAAAGGTTTCGCTTTCGTTAAAAGTTTTATCCTTCTCTTGTTTGGGCTTAGGCTTCTTTTTTCGCCACTTAATGAACGATTCTGCTTGATAACTATTCCCCAAAGTGCACTAATTTTATGCAATACACCAATTACAATAATTTTCTAATTATCCAAAGTATAAATTTCTTGTTGAAGCTAACTTTTTTTGACACATCATTGCCCTTAAAGATTCATCGTCTAATCTATTTTTTTTTTGAAATAGTAGGACCAGATACGGAGAATGCTTGCTCTGAAGCCACGCTGGTGGTCTGTGTAGACCTAAAGTAATTAATCTTTCTACACTTACCACCACGCTACGGATTCGAATTATCTTCTGATGGAAATATTAAATACTTTCATAGATTACTTGATGGTGTATTTGCTGATAATGTATAAGGTTCGAAAGAAACATTAAGGATAGTGAAATTGCAGTAGATGAGGTAGACGAAATAAAAAAAGTAGGATAATTTGGTTAGGTGTGTTTCAATATTTTGTGAACATTGGAAAATGAAGGTAAAAAATCTTTATTATAGCTCATAGTTGAAAAAAATGAAAAGATCGTTATTTTTACTAATTCATTTTTCTTATCAGCTACCATGGGCTTATTATTTGAACCAAGACCGAACCATTAGGGACCGAGGACCGAAACAATTCGGTCCTCGGTCCAGTCCACTACACATGAGTTAGCGAATAAATTATTTTGATCTTTTTTAATAATCCAAGATTACTGTAAATATTGCGAATAGGAGGAATAAAGTAGTGTATAAATTTGTTGTCACAAGTCGTGTATCCATATGAGATTTAAGAGCGTGCATATGTGTTTATTAATTACGCGTAAAAAATGAAATTATTTATTAGAGCATGATTTAAATTTATTTACCATTTTTGCGCTTTATTAAAATAATTTAATTTTTGATTCGATTTATAATAGTTTCTGTTTTCAAGAAATGTATATAATAGGTGACAATATTTGTTTGCTCTGTTAATAATTAAAATCTGTCAATTAAATAGATTATATCTGCACATTAATGATTCTAATTTTCGCAAAGCATAAAAATATCATTGCTGAATGAATAATACTATTTAGGATAAGGTTTACAAATTTTGCTAATTATTAATGATCAAGATATTGAGAAGAGGTAACAATAGAAAGGAAGTTAATGAAGTTGTATATTAAATTTGTAGAGAGATTATTTGCAACTTTGAAGAAATATTTATTCTCTGAATTAACCAGCATAAAAAACTTTTAGGATTTTTTACTAATTCGAAATATTTCATATTCCTCAACTGGAAAAAATGATCTACCATTGTAATTGCATTTCTAATGCATTCTTCATAGGACTTTTTCTTACAAAAGATCCCTTATATTCATTAGAATAATTCGACAAGTGAAGAACACAATCATAACCAAAACCGAGACCAAAATCACTAAAACCACCAAGCCCACCAAAACCACCAAACTCGTAACTCCAACTGCGAATCGCTTGGCTTGGATTATTTACACAGCTTAAAATAGAATTTTGAATAATACCATTTGTCAATGAAAAAACGAAACTTTCATTACAATACCTCCAGTCATGACATTATTCCATCCAATAGGATTATATCCACCCAGAATTTCGTCAGTTCCTTTAACCTTTATTACTAAAACAATATTTTGTTTCTTATTACATAAATTCAAAACTGTATTAGCAGAAAACCTATCTTTTGTTCCACGAATAAGAATTTGAATTCATACGGATTATTCATTACAGAATGAAGATTAAATTTTTTTATCAACCCATGAAGCGATTTCAGCTGCATGTGCAACACTAATAACTGTTGAAAACGGAGTTCTAGTTGGTAATGTTTGTGTTAAAATTATGCGAGGTGGAAGAAATTTTGAGGATATTGGCTGATTTGACGCCATAAACTTTTTCATTATATCTTTCCAAAGCTGTTTATCAAGAATTTGTTGATATGGATGTACATTGTTAATAATATCTTCATTAGACATCTGAAAATAACGAATAAGATGCAAGCACTTTTTTAAAGTGGTTTTCAAAGCCAGGAAATTCTCAAAAGACCAATCTTTTGGGCCAGGCGGTAAACTAGGATTTCGAGCTACTCCCCATTCGATAACACGATCCCAAATTTTTACTTCTTCCATTTGTAAATCATCTCGACCAATAAGTGAAATTAATGCATTTTCTTGAAGTGATGAAAAGTCGTCAGATTCAAAAATTTTACTAGGATACTTTGCCAAAATATCATTACACCATTCTTGTAATTCTTGAAGTTTATTATTCTGAAAACTTTTTGGATAAATATTTGCAAAATGTAAACGAAGCCAGTGAGCTTCTTTTTCAATTAAATGGATTTCAAGATGTTTAGCCAATTCTTCAAAAAGAAATTCAAAAGCAATAAGCATAAGCTCAAAAAAAAATGACGCATCATGTTTTTCAAGTAAAACTACACCTCCGTATATATATCTTTGTGTAAAAAATTTATGTACGTTTTAGATTATTTTTTACAATATCATATAGGTTATGCACATCGTAATATAACTTACTTGATAATAATTTCAAATTGTTGGACCGAAACATTTTTTAAATTAAGCGTTTTAACATTATACTTATCTTTACTGACATTTGCCAATTCATTACGAAAGTATAAAGATCTATATCTTGAAATTGCTGAATGTGCCTGGAATATTTTTGTGTTTGAAGATTCGCCAACATTAATAACTGTATCAAAATCTTCTTTATCATTGAAAGGTTTTCAAAGAGTTTTATTGCCATTATACCAGGAACAAGTACAAAGCACGTAGAGTATGGTTTACAGGTATGAATGGCAAAAATCATGATTTAAAACATTGATCTTTATATTATTTATATTCAAACTGACTTTGAATGCGATTTTTAAATCCACAGAATCTCCGATGCAACATAATTTAGTATTTACGTGATTTAAATCACACTCCATCCCTATTTACAGGCAAGTTAAAGTTATGTATCTTTTTTGCATCTGATTGGATGATTTACTTTATTTTGGGATTTCTATATTTAATATCAAAGTGATAAAAAAATGCAATTGGACGTTGCGTAATCAAAGAATTATCCTAGACTATTACATTGTTAAATTCTTTTTCCGGTCATCAATTTAAAAAATAAAACTTACTATTATTATCGTGGCTTTTGAACCTGTGATACGTAAATAAAATTTATTCTGGTTTTGTTTTATCGTGTCGTTATAAACAGTTCTTGATTACTCTATGTATTCGGCCGTATTTAAGTTATTTTCTATATATTGACATAGAAATAGCAATCATACAAATACGTATCGGTATAGTTCAACTACCATAAACTGAGTAGAGTATGGTTTACAGGTAAGTTAAAGTGGTGTATCTCTTTGCATCTGATTGGGCAATACTTCTTTGTGACTTTGTTTTTCTATATTTGTATATTATGTGTGACTTGTTTTATTTATATACAGTACATATTGTATAAATACTTGTAGCATAGATCTTGCTTTTACTTGGTTTATTCAATTTCTATATGTATCTATTTTGAATTATCAATTTGCGCATTCACTCAATTTTTCTAGCATATATGAATATTCACTATTTAGCACTATTTTATTTTTACGACCTAGTGCATTGAGTTTGAGAACTTTTGTTAATTTCAGATTTAAAGTATGCTATTGAATTTCATATTAATTTCATTTATTCATGTCAATTTCGTAATATAAGAAGCATTTATTCAACATCTAAAATAGTCATGAACATGTACTACCATTTTATTTGCATTTATTAAGTGCGTGAGTATAAATAATATTTGTTAAATCGAATTATTAAACGATTATTAAATTTATGAATATTTGTTATTTAATTTCATTTGCTCGTATTAATTTAGAGGCGATTAATTCAAGCATTATTAAACTTATTATTTGAGTACCGCATAATGAAAATCCGGAAGTGTTTTCACTGAATCCTGAAACATTACGATGTTACATATTGGTATTGATGGTTGATGTTTGATTTTTCCTTCTCCACCAGGAATCTATGTTCTAGATTCCTGGATGTAGAAGAAATCAAACACCAATCATCAATACCAATATGTAACATCATAATGTTTCAGGATTTAAGCTCGCCACAATGAAAACTTAAACATTCACTTCCAGGTTTTCATTCTGCAGCACTTATTTATTAATTCCATTTTTATGTATGTTGATCTAGCAAATTAAGTATAAAGAATTTTTGTTAATACAATCCACCCTGTAAAAACCGATCCTGTTAAAACCGACAACCCGCTATATTCGGTAAACAATCGATCCACGTTATCCAAATCCGATAACCTACAATTTCTGATATCGGATTTGTCTAACCAATCAGAAAGTGCAAATCCAGTGTTGTGTTTTAAGCCGATAGCTGCTTAAATCGACCAATAATCTTTCACATTGGCCACGTGCCATGCTTAACGGGAGGAACCGTCGATGTTACACAAAATTGTTACACAATTTTAAGAAGATTTTTTTATATGGTTTTACAATACTTTTTTAGGAAGCCGGCGTAACTTTTCTATTCTATGAAACGTGATTAATTCACTAAGCAAACTTGAAGCTTTCATGCTGTATTATAACATATTTTTTTAATTCCTTTTAATTCCTCAACTTTCATAATATGGTTTGCCTAGTGAAAATATGTCTAACACTAAGCAATGCAAAGAATGCAGATCTACCAAGTCGCTTAAATTCCATCAAATAGGGGAGAAAAAATGGGAAGAGATCAAGCATAACGACTTAATAAAGGTAATGTGGAATAAAAAAACTGTTTTATGTAATAAATGCTATATGAAACTTGTAGAAAACCTATTACAAAGTACTAAACAAGCAAAGCTTACAACTAAAGTTAAGGAAGTAGAAGAAAATGTGAATTTAAATAGGGTCATAAAAGTGATGGCATTAATTTTTTATGATAGAAAACATATCAAAAAAGAAATACCCATATACGATTATGATGAAATGCAAGAGATGCTTCAAGAAATTAATTCAAGTTTGAAAGATTTTTTTGATCAACTTTATTTGGTGGCTCAACCATTTGATTGTAATGTTCAAATTATGGCCCATATGAAAAGATTGATGGTGTTAATTTGTTATTTACTTGTTTCTTTAAATAATACAAGAATTAATTCTTTTAAGTTAGACATTGCGTATTATCTAGATTTGGTAGGAACAAGTAATGAAGCCTTGAACACGATGGCAAATATTGGTATGGTCATGACATATAAGGCAGTAAATCAACAGAAAAAAAAAATCTCTAATGCATATAAGAAAGATGTAAAAAATGCACTTTCTCAGTATTCAAATAATGCACTTGTATTAAATATTGATGATTATCATAATATCCACACTCCACAGCAACTCACCATTACTGTTACTTCCCGGCCAACATATATGATAATAATTTTAATGAACCTATGCCCTATACAAGCCATACCATATAATAGGGTATTTAATTCAAAATTTATAGATAGTAGCTTGCTTATAAAAGACCTTGATGAATGATTTATAGTAAATCTTGGTGTTTTATACTATGATCATATGTGAAGTGCAAGTACATCTGATAAAGAGCTAATAGATAGGCTAGTATCACATAACTATAACAATAGACTTGTAGAAAAAAAAGATAATCGGCATATTCATAACTCCATTCTTGTTAATTTTACTGAAAACAAGTTGAAAGATATAGATGATACTTGAAGGCTCTTCAAATTGTATATAATTAAGAAGCAATACAAGCATATCTTTCCAACAATGTGATTCCTGTTGTAACTGATTGGTTGGGACAATATTTTATTTGTAAGGCAATTGCATAATAGTTTCTTCTCAATAATGAAAACATTCCTCAGTTTGTTCTATCATTCTTGCCTATTATGGGGCCCCTTCATGTATCCTTAAATGCTCGTGAACTTGTTTATTTAAAAAACTTATTTCTATTTAATAATATTTATAAGAGTATATTTGGAGAAAGAAAAAAACTTGGCAATAAACCGTGATCATGAAGAATCAATTTAATTCTCCACATCATGCATATGGGATGGTTTAATATTGCTAATACAGTTTATTCAAAGTTTGGTCACACATGCAAGAATGTTGAGTTTTTATATTTAACCAATTTGCTAAGCAATTTAGTTCCTTTACTTTTCGATATTTATGCTATATACTATCGAGAAGGAAATTGGCAAGCTTATGAGGAAGCATGCATGTATTGATGGAGTGACCTTTTTCTTCGATTTGACTGAAAGAACTATAAGCATGCTCCCTTAATGTTTTTTTCTGATGTTTTTTACTGGATAGAGACAGGTCATCCAATTATTAATCTTATTACTAATCATTTAACTTCTCTTAGTAATTCTCCTGTTGAAATTGTATACAGTATTATTTGAAGATGTACTACTAAGTTTCTTACAGGACAACAATTACAAAAAGAAGCATACACCTTTTTCAATGATGATATGATAATAATTTTCAGCAAACTTTTGAACGTTCTGTAAAATATCTATATATGCCAAAACAGTTGGATATACTGTCTCAAAAGTGTTCTATCTGACTTTTAGAACTATTTAGAAAGTTTATCGAAATCATCACCAGTATTCTACTGTTAAATCCTCAGTTGATAGTATAAACACATATGTGCTACTTTTGTTAGATTATGAGGTGACAGATCATTACCTCCTAAGAGGTTTTGTTACTTCCAAAAAACCTAATGTCTGTTTTGTGTGATTTGATAGACTGTGACAAAACTTTTGAGTTGTATAATGGCATTGTTTTGACGTGTGGGCATGATTATCACAATGATTGCTTATAAAAATATTATTTTAAATGTTTCATATATTTAGGTTATCTTCAAGACGAGATTTGAAAAAATGTTGACACATTAATATCAAGTATGACTAATAAATTAGTCGAAAGTGAATTGTTTGAGAAGAACAATAATATGGATGATGATGATATTGATGAAGCACACGAAGTATTGGATGATTTAATTGCAACCGGAGATGTATTAAAATATGTAAAGTTAACATTTTTAAATCAATAAAATTATAATATTTATAAAATTTATATTGCGTATATATTAAATAAAATAAGCTTGACGATTATTTTTATTACAAATTATGATTACATTTATACCTAATTATTATTAAATTTATACCTAATTATTATTAAATTTATACCTAATTATGATGGCAATGGTCGTTGACGTATATAATTTTAATTATATTAGTTACTTAAATATGCACAATGCTGATCATTCCCGGCTTGTGTAACATCGACGTTCCTCCTGTTGCCATGCTTCCCTTAATTTTTGAATCTGATAGGCTTTGAAAGGATAGACTGTATATATTTTAAATAAGCCATTAAATTTAAAGAGTCATTTAATTAGTAAGTATATAAGTTATTTTACATTCAAATTTAATGATCGTATAAAAAAGATTCTTATAATGAAAACTTATTTATTCGGTAGAACAGGCTCTTGTTATAGTGTTTGAAATTGTACTGGTTATAATGTCATAAATTGTTATATGACAAAAACGCTATAATCCCGTTCCTGGTTTCGCGCAACTACGTTGCGCAGCTATCTTATAAATAAGTGTTATGGTATAATTTACGAGCTAAAGAATATGTAGCACAGTTCGTACCCCTAATTACATACGTAATCATTTTATCACTTTTTAAAAAGCCATCTACGTAATGGTAACGGTAATAATCTTGATAAATGAATTATGAAATTCGTAAATTCGTTGTTGCTGAAGCGGGAAACAGTTAAAAATGGAATTAGGAAAAACTCTATCAAAATCCACTTAGACTTTTTTATCATCAAAACTAATCCTAAACCCTAACCCAATTTAAAAAAAGCCAAAAAAAATTGATTAATTAAAACTTACAGCTTCAATCTCTATCCATAGATAATAGAAATAAATAACAGTGGTTTTTATCAAGTTTTTTTTAATATTTGCAAACTTTAAAATCATCTACCTTAAATTTCAGTGCATTATTAGAGTTAAATTCGAATTTTTAACACTTCAACTTATGATCAAAAATTAATTTGATGTAGACTGGATTACACATTATATTTAATACTTTTTAATATACAAGTTGAAAATCAATTAATATGATTTCCGAAAAAGTATTAATCATCATTAGCTAAGTATCATTAATTACCGGAAAAGTATTAATACATAATGATCATTAATTACTTGACATAACATAATACTGTATATTAAAAAATTCAATTGCTACACAGAATTTTGAAATTACTTTCAAGTAAATATAATACTATAGCGAAATTGATTGAAATAACTGCACCGAGTTCTTGTTATATCAAATCAAATTATAAATTTTCACATGAATGTTAGCAGTCTTTACAAATTTGTGTGTAATATATATATATATAAACATTCATAATTCGCTCTAAACAAAGTGTTGGATAAAATTTGCTGTCAGATAAATTTAGCTTTTTTGTTAATTGACATTAATTAAATCGAATTAAAAGAAGAAAAAAAAGGAATTGAATCAAATCTGATTCTAAAAATTAGAATATTAAATTTTTTTTTTTAAATGCATGGTAAATCTCATACACAAATTTTGAATGTAAAAAATAAAAGCAATAAAAAAATATAAAAAAAATACTAAAGCATTAAATTCGACCAACTAAAGTTTACGATGTTATAAAGCATTAAACTTCTCCCACCGAATTTTATCCAAGCATCAATACAATTATAACACATTGATTATTCACCACTAGTATCGATCTTATTATTTCGCTTGAATCGAGTGGAACGTCGTCGACGCATTGGTTGTTGAGGTGATAAAGTAGTGATATAACTACCTTTGTTGGGACAATTATTCGCAAAATGACCAATACCGCCGCATGTAAAGCATCTAGAAGGTAGAAATCCAATAAAGCGGCGGTTATTTGTTGGAATATTGACAGCGTTTCTGCCGTTGTTTGAACGAGCTCTAAATGGTGCCTTTGGACTTGTTGAAAGGCGAAGTGAATGAATGTCTTCTTGTCGTTCAATATCACGGGAGGATGTTGATTCTTGCAAAGGTCTTGTCCCACTACCAGATGCATTTTCAATCTGTACACTAGTTGATCTACGTCTCGCCCTGTTAGATCTACGATTCTGATTTGACAACCGGCGTGGTTTTGTCCCGTTTGCGACAGGTGATTGACCACCGGTTCCTTCCGCTTTAGTCGAATCAAGGAAATTTTCACCTCTTACATTATTTGACAAGACTTGATTCGTAAGAGTATCTTCTTGTGTTGAGATGTATTGTCCTGAGGTAGATTGTTCTACATTATTTTTATCAATGGCTTTATTAACAGATTCAATAGCGAGATCCGCTACAGTGACTGGTTCAAAAGAATGAGAAGGTGCAGAAGACGACGAAGACTCAGTAGAAGAAGTAAGACGATACAATAATGCTTTTTCCCAAAGAATATGACGGGCTTGAGAGATATGTTCATTAGCTTCATTTGGAAGAAATAAGGACAGGATAAGATCCAATAATTTTCCGGCAGTAATAACAGCATCATAACGGTTTTGATCTTGAGCCTTTTCAAATTCTGCTGGCTGCCAATCATCGGATGACCCATTCATAGAACTAAAGAGTTTTGGATCCACACGATAATGAAGTTTTTCCAGTTCAGCGTGGAAATTGGATTTTAGATCAGCAATACAATTAATAATAGGATTCACAATTTTGGACACATTAAATTCAAGATTTGAAGAATCGTCCTGTCGATGGTTTAAAGAAGAAAGGTTCAACGAAGATACATCATCGACGTTAACGATGGAATTATTTTGAGATTGCGTGTGATTAACATCATCTTTAAGAGATACTACAGTCTGTAATCTTGGTGGTGAAGAAGTTACAGAACCGGAACCATCTTCTGATTCATGTAAACTAGTATCCAAAGCACTATCAGTTCTTTCATCTTCACTTGGAAATTCTTTTCGACTTTTGGGAAGATCGTAATCATCAGAACCCTCCATGGAAGTAATATCGTTTGTAGTTTCAACGTCTTTGATAGTTTCCGTTGAGTTGTTATTTACATTTTTAAAGGAAGAAGGATCATCACTCCAACTCGTTCTACAAACGAACGCATCCTTATCGGTATCAGTATCATGTTCACGAGTTTCACCCTCTTCTAATTCAGAATCAATTTCCCCATCATGAGCGTAATTATTTTCATCTTCCCTTTGATCATATCTATTTTCAATAATGTCCTCTTCATCAGAACGTATTTCATTAGTATTTTCATCAGCTGGAAATTCTAAAACTTCAAGTTGTCGCTGTATTTCTTCATCGGTACCATCAGAAGGAAGTCCATAATGATTTAGAAGGTTGCGAGCTTCTTTAATATTAATACCTTCTAACTTTAACATGATGATTAACGTGCAATGAAAGAAAGTAATAGAAAAAACTATATTTGAAGAAAGCCGAAAAGAGATGATAAATAAAAAAAAACAACAAAGCATGAGTATTTAAGGAAATAAATTTCAAGAGTGAATGACGATAGTTTTTATGCATGATGTAATTGATAAAATTGATAATCATTCATACCCCAGCGTCAGACCCATGAACAAATCACAGACCATTGTCAAGTCTTATTGGACAATTTTAAAAATCTATTATCAATATTATCCGTTCGTCATCACTGCCCAATCAAAATCGTAAAACATATTTTACGTGTCTTAGGTTAGATGATAATGTAAAAAAATTATGCGACAAACTCGCGTCTAGGGTGGTTACGTTATTGATGAACATCACTACCTAAAGAGTATTTAGGCTAGATCTGCGTCAAAAAAGGTAAATCTAAAAAACGCGAATTTCACCCATTTCGTATTCATATTCATGATAAAAATCAGCGAGTTTCATTCTGTCTTAATTTTTTTCAAAAAAAATGATTATAATTAAAAGTTTAGGCCATAAAGCTTCTTTCTGCGAACTAATTAAAATGTTCCTTGTGGAAGTTTTACTCTTAAGTATAATCCTATTTAACGATTTATTTTGTCTATCAAATCTTAATCAAATTGATAATTCTCATCATTCATTAAGCTGCGGAAGACAAAATCAGTTAGCTAACTTGGCTAAGTCACTTATCCATCATCTATCCAAAAATATATATATATTGATAGATTGAAACAAAGTTGGTTAACCCTAGAGTTAGTTTTATTCAAAAATTCGTGCGTCTCAACGATATGTTCCTCTTACAATTGAACTTATACAGAAAAAATTTTAATGTTTTGAACATTCTATGTAAATCGAAACGATATGTGATTGTATAATAAAATTCATCAATGAAGATTTTTTCGATAACGATCGATAGGTAATACTTTTATAATAATTATTGCACATTTTAAATAGATGCATAGTCCTAATTGTTTGATAGTTTTGGATAAAATTTTGCAAAGACCACTATTACATCTTTAAAGACAAAGCTATAGAGCCATTTATTTTATTTAAAAACGAAAAATTTCAATAATATGTTATGTTTTTCTGTTTCCTTAAAAAAAACAAAAGGACAAGAAAGAACTTAATTTAGTTTCGAAGATGCATTGATGGTCTTTGCAAAATTTTATCCAAAACCATCGAATCATTAGGCTATGAATCTATTTAAATTTTGCAACAATTATTATAAAATTATTACCTATCGATCGATCACTATCGAAAAACTTCATTAATGAATTTTATTATATAACCACATATATACACTGCATATTCAATTTTCGGATGTAATGTTTTTAAGGAAAATGGATTCATCGTTATTTTTTCAAATCGCTTTCTTAAACGATGATTGATTACTATACATCTTTTTGGTTTTGAATTTGATATAGAACTTTTGATCTATTAAGCACTCAACAAATCTATGATGGCTTCGTCATGTCTAGGCCCACAGAAGACAAGTGTCTATAAGTTTTACTTTCACGCACGCTTTTCTAATTCTTTCTCGGTATTAACTTTTTTTCTATTATATTAACTAATACCTACCATTCCTTAGCTTATCTTTCTTTTTTTTTCTTAAGCAGTCATGACAGTATTTTATTAAACCATTTGTAGTTACTTATGCAATTACTGAATATTATTTTATATATAAATATGTTATCTGATTACTCTAAATGTGATTTGTCTCATTAGTCCAATCAGGACTAGGACTACAACTTGTATGATCTCATCTTACAATAGAACATCATTAATTTGAAGACATTTCTTATAAGAAAGAAAAAAAAAGAAAAAAGGATTTTAAAATTGAGTATAGAAGAAATGAAAATGATAAGTAAAATAAAACTAACAAAAAGAAATCAAAATTAATTTATAAAAAGAAACCTGCTAACTAAGTAAAGTTCTATTTTACAATCATTTGTTTATTACAAATATTTTTAAACTATAATTATTTATTAGAAATAAGATACTTTTAACTAAAATAAAAATATTATTTATTTGTAAAATGAAGTTTGAACCGAACATTTTTTATATAAACCAAAAAACCTTCAAGTGATTAGAATGTTATATTAAATATGCATATATATCTGATTTAGTTATATATAATGAATAATTATAACTACAATAAAGTCTTAGTTATTATTACTATTGGTCTTAATAATAATAATAAAAAAATACAATTAACAAAAAAAATAGTGAAATTAAAAAAATTTCTATATATAACAATAACAATAAATATGAATTAAAGTACTATTTACAATAAATATTATTTAAATATATAAAAACTTTTATATTACTTTTTTAAAAATTATTACTAATTCTTTTCATCTCTAAAAAATGAAATCATATTTTAAACTTATACTTAATATTTAAAATAAACATCTTACCTATTAATTTTTAATACTAAAATAAAATTTAAATAAATATAATTATTCTAATATATATAATTCTTTGCAATTTGTATATATTTCACTATTAATTATAACTTATGTCATTTTATATTCATTAAATTTTAAAATTCATTTTTTAGAATATAAAAATAAATAATTTTTTGTAACCAAAAGATTTTTAAATACTTTGAGTTTTTTTTACTTTTTAATATTTTTTTTATCTTTATTATAAATTTTTATAAAAAAATAAAATAGTTTGTTTTTTTTTTTTTTTTTTTTTTTTTTTTTTTAAACTTAGGTAGTCATGCTAGTACTTTATTAAGATTCTTGCAATTACTACAATTACATAGATTTACTTAATAAACAAGTCTAGCATTACCTGACTACTCTAATAGTGCTAAGTGCAACCTGCTGCATTACTTCAAACAGAAGTAAATTGCTTGTCAGACTACTAAAGTCCATAATAAGATGATCTTCCTCCTTTTATAACAAGCTCCAACATTGTTTTTCTACTTCATCTTCAATTCATTTTTTTCTCTCTTTTAATTATTGAGCAAGAGAATTCTATAATCCTTGCCTAAAAAATAACAGAATATACAAAAGAAAAAACTAAAAAGAAGTAAAAAAAGGAGGGATTAACTACAAAACCTAAATATAAACCAAAAGAA
>CAJVQA010001752.1:0-24212 GCA_910591915.1 Cetraspora pellucida
ATAATAATAATAATAATAATAATAATAATAATAATAATAATAATAATAATAATAATAATAATAATAATAATAAAAGAGTACCAACTTATCTAATTTATTAAGTTTTCATACATATCTTTAATTTTTTTAATTTATTATTTAGTTATTTTAATTATTTTTTTATTTTAGTTTTAGGATTATTTTTTTATTTTTTTATTAGAACATATTTTTTAATTACTTATTCATATTAAGTTAAATAATATTTTTGCTAAATTTAGTAAGTAACTACATATTTATTATATATAAATATTTAGTAACTAATTAGATTAAGCAATTATATTACTAATATATTACTTTCTCACCTTAACACCAAAAAAAAAAAATTTAATATATTACTTTATAATATTTTAATTAATAAAATTTTTATCAAATTTAAATAAGGTCATACAAAATTATTTAATTGGTTTTCATAACCCAACCGGGTCAAATTTTAAAAGGTTGTAAAAAAAATTTTTTATATGTTTTAATAACCGAGTGGTGGGTTTTTTAAAAAAATTTTACAAAAATTTTATAAAATTTATATATGAAATTTTTTTTAAAAAAAGCCGGCCGGGTTTGTTCAAAAGTTTCATGTTATGAAAACCAAAATATTAAATTTGTGTGGCCTAAGTATAACTATTTTAATAAATTTAGATTAGAGATAAATTAAATATGTAAATTTTTATAGTCTAGGTTTTTTCTTATAAATATTTGTAATTGATTATGGTTTAAAAAACTCTTAGAAACTTTTAATCCAAATAAATAAAGATAAAGCAAAACTTTAATAATAATAATAATTTAACAAATATTTAATTAAATTTAATAAAGATTTATTTAAATTAATTCTACAAGATTATAAAATTTATTTAAAAAAAATTTCATATCCAATTTGATTTAAGTTATTTTTGGTTAAAAGTTGCAAAAAAAATTTTATTATAAAAAATTCACTTGACTCACCTCTATATTGTTTAAGTAATATACCGGGTAGGTAAAAAGTAACTGGACAGTGACCTTTTTTTAACCGCTGATATACTATTATCATTTAACGCTTATACCCGGTATTAGGTAGATATAATAAATAACTATCTATAAAATTTCAAAATTTGCGGAGGTAAAAAAGGTTCTGTCCAAGGGACTTTTCACCCAATGGTAAATTACTTATAATTAGTATATACAATTGTCTAAATAAATAGCTTTGTTAAATAGATCAATAATTGAAAAACTCGTGATCATAGACGAAATAAGAGAAATAGTAATATAAATCAAAATTCATTAATTTTTTACATAGTTATATATAAAGCGCGCATCGAAAGATATTATATAGATGCACGCTACATTCGTTATAATCACCACCAGCCACTACATATAATATACATGTAGTAAATGTAATTACTCGTACGTAAGAAAATTGAGTACGTACATAATAAATATTAGTAAAATCGAATTTTTACTATGTATGTTCAACCTAGCCAACTGTTTCGTGAATAATTAATAATAACGATAATAATGATAATAATTTTGGATTGACATGAAAAACCAATTTTGATACATAACCTGTTTACATCAATACTAACGATGGCTAACAACCTTCTAAAAAAATTACAAATAATCGTTTCTAACCGAACAATGGACGAATATTATTGATTGTATATAAATCAAGTATCTAAGCTAGGATAATTTCCTGTTTGCTTTGAGAATAAACAAACATACGAGTTAAACAAGTTGGAACGTGGATTTATATGATCATAAACAGGTAAATTACTTGTTAAATTGTATGACCAACATCAAAAAAAACATCAAAAAACGAAATGATTTAACAGATTTGGAATTCTTTTATACGAATTAAAGAATGTAGGAATAGAACCGGAACTCTTAGTAATCCACATGACCCAAAAAAAGATCAAAAAGATTAACAGTAAACAATTGTAATAATGACGAGAAACCAAGAAATTATTAGATGATAGAGTTAAGAAGAAAACAAGGTTTTTTGCCCCAACAAGTTTCAATTTGATCTGTACAGTATAAAGCCAAAAAAGTCATAATACAGATTGTAAAACAATTAGGAGACAATTTTTTTAGGTTTTGACCAGATTGGAATTTGAAAGTTTTGGCGTGCATAAAGTTTTTTTTGGTACATCAGTCAATAATGTTAATAATGTTATAATGTTTATGTTACTCATATATCCTAACAAATCCATACATCCACACATACACACATCCACATCCACACGTCCACACATCCTTACACATCCTGTCTAAACATGGTATTTCTTGCCGAGACCTCAATTGAGGACTAAATTAAGGCTATGCTCCTTAGCTCATCTAGCATATACGTACATATTCATTGTAGTTCCATTATTCCTGTGAGTAACTTTGTCTCAAATTGTGTTGATCGATATTCCATCTAGCATAGTGATAGTGCATAGCGATAGCGTACAGACAGTACAGGCACTACACAAGAACCGAGCGAGACTAATTCTTTTTCGCGTTTTTTTAAAATTTCATTTTTTTTTTTTATTATTAAAATTAAAAGGTTTTTTTTAAGATTAATGTTAATTTGTTAATTAATGTACATGCATACATACATATATAAAAAAATGATAAAACATGAAAGCCAAAGGTCTTTTGTTATTGTAATAAGAATAGTATAGAGTTATTGGATGCATTGCATTCAATAACTCTATATTATAACCTATTTTAATAAATAAAATTGGATAACATTCGTGTTGGTTAACTTTATTAGATGTATATAGGTGTATATTAGATGTATATTAGATGTATATAGATGTATATTAGATGTATATTAGATGTAGATGTTTACAGAATCTTGAAACTTTGGAATGTTTACATGCCATTCCGTATTAGAGATCATGAGATCAAAATGTTATTGTCATGAACGCGAAAACATTCTACGTATAACATCATTGGACTAATGTAAAAAGGTCATCAATAAGGTAATAATACTGTCATTATCGTTTATCAAAGTAAATAGTTACGCGAAAATAAACAGACCGTTAAAAGATGCTTGATTAAAGCACTTGTTTCAAAAAATCTTTATCATAAGAGTTTTGTATTACAAATAAACATTGACTCCGTAACTTTAATTACTACGGCTAACTAACTTTTTATTTAACTCCTTAAGAATTCTACTTTGTGTTCATTCTTTGACCGCATAAAGTTAGACGGAGAATAAAAAAAAACCAGTTGGAAATTAAAAATCAACGTATTGACCAACCAGTGCATGACGGCCAAAACGGGAGTAACCGTTTACAACGGCTTTTCTCAACGTAAACAATCAAGCAATTGATCAAGGCGAACCTAATAAACTAGTTTTTTTTTTTCAATGAATTGACTGAACTAACGATAACTGTGAATAATAATTTATAATAAAAATAACTTATTAGTTATAATAAACTTATAAATAAACTTATAATACAAATTTTTTTGGAAAATGAACTATTCCAATTTTTTTTCAAAGGGGGATGGCGTTGCAAAATTGGTTAGTTTAGATTTTAAGTTGAGAATGTTTGACAAGCATTCTAAATTTAATAATTCTGTCTAACCATAATATTATTCGCTTTCTTGAACTTTAAAAACTTGAGTGGTTCCCACCGAGTCATCCGGATCTTCCGAATTGTCCGGATCGAAAAGGAGATGTACGTATACTAACCGAGATTTTAAGTTCCTGTATCGGTATGTGTACAAGGTTGGCGGCGAAGACCAAATTCTTAAAATTCGGTAAGGTTAAGGTTAGGGTCAAAGTTAGGATCCAGAGATGATAGTTTAAATAGTAAAATTGTTCAACGAAAACTTTTTGTTAGAGCACAAAAGATGGTTTCTTATGTTGATTTTGAGCTATGAGCGATTGGCAGAACGAACGTTTGTGAATCTTCCTGATCGTGTTACATTACTCCTAATCTTGAAATTTGATTTGTAGTTCAGGAGATCTGCGCCACCAACCTTGTGCACATTCACGATATGCGTTCTTGAGATATCTAAGCATTACTTATTTATACGTCAATTAGGTAAAATTCCTTATAAGGCAGCTTTATTTTTATTCCTAAATTAGTAAACATGTCAAGATAAAAGGAATCGCAAAATACTGAAATGACTAAGATAAAGACAAAGAAAAAGTATGAATAATACCAGATACACTTTCATTTATCACTAAGTATCATGTAAACACTGTACATTAGTTTTTCCGCTTTTCTCACAAATCTTAATCGATTAAAAATTAACATTATTGGTTCCCACTTAAAAAGGTTTTTTTCCTTAATTTTTTTTGTTATTTGTTGGTTTTTTTTTTTTTTTTTTTTAACGTTTTGACCACTGCATTTGAATACAAAATCGTATGCAAGTTTAAATGCAAGTTTAAGTCAGGGTTTTTAAGCAATCCATCTTGAAGTTTTTCCCCTAATATAGTTGTGTGATTCAGAATCCATCTTCTTTAAACGAGATTCTAATTTAATTCTTTTAAAGTATTTATAAAAAGTGACTAATGATAGGAATGATAATAATTATAATATTATAGTAATTATAGTAATGATAAATTGATAAGTTTGATAAATATGATAAGTGGAGTAATTAATAGTAAATGGTAAAAATGCAGGTTTTTTTTGCGTAACTTAAATCTTGACATTTTAATCAAAAATCTGTACACTTTTTAACATATTTAATTTTGACTAGTTATTGATGTTTCGTTTGATTCTAATTTTACTTATTATTTACTTCCAAAAAAAGTTAAATGTAACGAGATCAAACCCTCCTCTTTATTGTACTCGCGTGAACTACTGCACTAAACCTGAAACTTTTTCAAAAACCTTAAAAGATTGATGCAGGAAAAAAAAAGTTGAATTTCATGTAAAAATGATTTGACAATTCATGTATCTTTTTTGATGATGACCTCTTTTTTCAATTCTTTAATTGTAACGTTGAACTGCATTACTAAAAAAAAAAGTTTTGATTCATACTAGAGGAATGAATGGAATCAATGATCTTTATTCATGAAACAATAAATACGCGCAAAAAATAATTAATCGCGCAATTGGTTTATACTAATACATACATACCGATACATAAGTTAAAGATCTTTTTTATTTTGTGTGCGAATTTTTTATGCAACTTGTTGCATAAAAGAAATAAAAATTATTCGTCATGTCATTTATGTAGACTTGATCTACAATTAACCAGTTCATGGTAGTTCATATGATTTATGATTTGTAGTTTGTGGTTCGTTGAAAAAATCATGCATATATTTTTAGGTAAATCATCATAAGTAAAAAAGATTTAGTCAATCAAAAACCTTTAAAAACAAAAAAAAACAAAAAAGAGAATCTTTTGTATTGTTTTTTCATGCACGTAAAAAACTCGTGAAAACCCATAAAAAAAACTCATATAGTAAAAAAAATTGCACTTCACATTATCACGCATAAAAAAAATATTTGTAGGTAGGTAAGGCAGGCAGACAAGTTTTTCTTTTTTTGCTTTCTAAATCTAAAAAAAAAAAACTCAAAATGAATTTTTTTTTTTTTTGTCTTTTGTCTTTAATTATATAATTATTTTAAATAATACAAATTAATAGAGTAATATATAATCATTATCAATTAACTATTATAAAAGAACTAGTTAATAATCTTGTGCTTTTAAAGAAAAAGGAACGATCATCACTTTTTCCTTTACAAAAAAAAAAGAAAAAAAAAAGGTTGTCCCAAAACATCAATGATCAATGAAATGTAAACAGAAACATGTGGCGTAAATAAAAAAATAAACCACAACAACTAATGAACGAACAACTAAATGAACAACTAAATAAACTAATGAATTAATTGTCGCAAATGAAAAAAAAACCAGGTGCTTTTTTTTTTCTAACTAACCGAGATGCTAGGCTAGTTAATAATGAAACACGTCTTTTTTAGAAATATCTCAACAAAAATACTAACATAAAAAAAATAAAACTAGTAAATGATAATTTCTCAATTGCAAAAATAGGAACCATCGCGAACTACATTTATTATAACTTGAAAACTGATCTAGAGACCTGATAAATAAAAAAGAGCATCCATCATCAAAGAATCAAAAAGAAATCAAAGAAATAAAGAAAAGAAAATTCCGAAATAAAAAAGCTTAGGGCGGAATTAAAAAGGGTATGAATCATAGGTCGGAAGTTAAAAAGGGGAAAAGATTTTGCCATATTTCAGATTTTGCAGATTTTGCCAAATTATTCTTAAATTATCGTATTAAATTAACTTAGATAACAAGCTTAGATGTTAAGAGATGGTAATAAATCTTGCATACATTCTTATCAAATATAATGATAAGATAGTGACATAATTTTGGAATTTTCTTTTGACTTCACTTCATTTCTTTCTTTTCTCTTCTGTCAGTGGTCAATGTCAATGTAGTTTTTAATTGAAAGAATGGAAAGGAGTAAATTTGTTGCGAGTTATTTCTTGAGCGAGACGAGTTGGTAATGCGACGAGATATCAAAGATATCAAAAGAAATCAAAAGATAATCAAGTGATATCAGAGATACGTTTCTATTGTGGTTTTCACGTAAAAAATTGATCCGTAAGTTCTTCTTCGAAAGCCTTTCGTTTAGTATCCACATGTTTCGTTTAAAAGGTCATGAAAAAAAAAATTGAATGTGTATATAAATTGTGTTTGTGCTAAAAAAAAACGATATTTTGGGAAATGCTAATTTAAAAAAAAAAAGGAAACTTTTTTTTTTTTTTTTGTGAAAAAAAAGTAAAAATTATTAAAAATTTACAACCAGTTTGGTTCTTTTATCCAACTTTTTTACTCTCATAAATTATTATAAAGTAATAAAGTAATCAAGTAAAAAAAGCTTTCAAAAGTTCCATACTGCGGGATTATTCTAAGGGTACAGTCTATGCGAAAATACAAGGGAAGAAATAAATTGATATAGCATATATATAAAATAGATATATATGAATAGTGTAATATATAAAATGAATAATAAGTGTCCATGAAATAATATTCATGCCAGATTTTTTTTTGTTTTTTATATTATATTGATAGAACAAAAAAAATGTGGAGGTAGATATGCAATTGTTTTTTTTTTTTCATTCATAATAAACACCAGAATCAGTATCATCAGCTCTATGAACAACAACAGGTTCATCATCTAATGGTGTTGGTGGTGGACGAGAGACCAATCTATAAGTAGGATGACCTTCATGAGTAACACCAGTTCGTTCAGCCAAAAGTACGATATCATTACATTCAATAGTATAAAGATTTCGTACAGAATGACGTTTTGAAGTAGGAGCAGGAGCTGATGTAACAGTTAACGTCTTACGAAGGGAAGGTTGTTTCTTGAGGGATAAAGAATTTTGACAAGCAGGACTTTCTTTAAGAAGTTGACGATTATTTACAGCCAAACGATAAGGACCAAGACCATCAATTCTAGCCTCAAGTTCTCTAAGACGTTCCATGTTATCATGATCACGTTTTTGTTCTTCGACATCATAGAGCACGACATCTAATTTTGTTTTAAGAGCAACAGTATTTTCATAATCAAAACCTTCCTTATCAGTGCATTTAAGTAAATTTGAAATAAGAAGAGGATATTTAAGAAGACGTTGAAAAGGTTTAAGAAGGTAAGTGGACAAGGGCATATTTCTGCAAGAAGGTAATTTTTGTTGTTTCTTGACAGCACGACCTAATTTATCCTTCTTTCTAATAGATTCATCAAGTTCTCTTAAAGCATCTTCATAATGAATAAGATATGGAGCATATGCACGGAATACCCATACATATGCTAAAAGAATATCTGAGATACTTCGTACCAATGGAGATTGAGCTTCTTGACGTTCATTTAAACAATTGCTAATTACTTCATGAATGAATAAGAAATATGAAACAGAGTTGAATATTTTGTTTAAATTTTCTGGAACTATTGGTTTACGACTTTTTTCTTCTACTTTTTTAATTGGTTGAATAAAGAGTTCTTCAATTAAACGTAAGTCGCGAACATATCTATATTAATATATAATGAATAATTTGTTAGATATTATAAAATATTGATTATGTTATTGATTATTATGTTATTGATTATTATGATATTGATTATTCTGATATTGATTATGCTATTGATTATGATATTGATTAACGGTATATATTATTTAAAAATATATTAATAATATTATAAATATTATAATTATAATAAATAATATATAATATTTTATATAATATTATAATAAATAAATAAATATTAAATCCGATCAAAAAATCATGAGCTAAAAATAGGAGTTGGTGTGACAATGTGACTTTTTTTATGGACGGTGATTTCCGTAAAGATTATCGACATTAGGGGTTAAAGGATTTTAAACATATGATTTAGCAATTTTCAACAAATTGGTTTATGAAAACCATTCTTGATAGAATTAACTTTATAATCATAATGAATCATAATAATAATAATAATAATAATAATCATAATAAAAATATAATAATAATAATAATAATCATAATAAAAATATAATAATAATAATAATAATAATATAATAGTAATAATAATAATATAATAGTAATAATACTTACTCATGCTCTGTTTTGATAATTTCAAAAAGAACTTCTTGACGGTTGAGTTCTCTTGGTGACAAGTTGGCAACGAGGTCAACATCAACAGTATCAGACCAAATAGTATTTCGTCGACAAGCACTATCAGTGCGATGAACTATGGTTTGTCTACGGAGGTTACTTGAACTACTGCTATTCTTTCGGCTAGGTGTAGAAGAATGGACATTTTGAAATGTGGTGGAATCTTTTGCCGGAGCAGTCTTTGCAGTGTTATTTAAAAATGGTATATGTAAATTTTTTGATAAAAATTTAAAAGACGACATTTTATTAGTCGTATGATGTGCTTCTTCTGTTATGGAAGTTGTTTGATGGTTTGATGATACTCGATTCTTTTGCTGTGAACTATCACGACGTCGAATAGTATCAAAAAGCGACATGCTATGGAAAAAAATGCAGTGTATATATATAATTTATAAATGCTATTTTCCTTTTTATTTTTATATAACAATAAAAATAAAAATAGTCTTTGATGATAAAAAAGTATTTCGAAAAAAAAAATTTTTTTTTGCAAATTTTTCCTACTTGGCGGAATTGGGCGCTCTTTTATAAGTCCAGGATGGTACAAGACGGCAAAAGGAAATTGCTTGTTACAAAAAGAAAAATGTTTAATTTATGTAAGATAATATATATTAGTTATTTAAAGAACCAATATAATTTTTACTTTATACTTCATGCGTTTCGTGTTACTCACTAATGATTGTTGAATATTATTTTTGTAAATTGGAATATATTTTTCCAATTATATATTTTTATACTACAACTTAGTGTAACAAAGAGTACCCTATAAATTACCAAATTGTATTATAAAACGTTGGCGCGCTTATTATACTATAATGTTATATAAATAAACCTGGTTACATTAGTTACATTTATTTTTGATATATTATTTTTTGTAACGCACAAACTAATTTATTATGTGACATCTAAAGCATGTTAATGTAGATTCTACTAGGTGTATTATGTATATTATGTGTATTATGTGTATGATGTGTACTATGTGTTGCAGACAACCAATTAAATTTAAGTAACATTTAATAAATTAAACAATATGAAATTACTTGTACATATGTACATAAGTACCGGTAAAGTACGAATCACAAAAAAAAAAAAAAAATTTTTTTTATCACATCTTTTGCCGAATCTTTTCAGGGCTTAGATTCGGCAATGTTTTTTTTATTAATAATAATAATAATTCATATCAACCTGTTTTCATAAAAATTTTAGTTAATTAAAATTGATTTTCTAAATTATCAATCTCGTTAATTTTTTTAATTCGTTAGTTGAATATGTTTCAATATGTTTTCGGTTTGTTTCAATATATTTCGATACAGTATGTTTCGATTTGTTAATTTAAAAAACAAATTACTTTATCCTGAATGTCCTGAATATTTATTTTGAATATTTACGTATTCTGAATATTGATTATCCTGAAAAAAAATAATATATTCAGGATAATATTTCATCTTGAATTCTATTAATCTGTTACGCCGTTTTAATCATTACGCCGTTCAAAGAAAATTTTCAGAAAAGGAGTCTGACCGTATAGTTATGTAGGATAAAGTATGTACTGTACGTAGGAGAATGTTAAAAGATAGATAATCTACCTAATAGATTATTATAATTAGATTATTACGTATAAGATTATTATTATTACGTACATATAAGATTATTTGTCGTTACATTTTTTTCAGATCAAATCAAAAGAAAAGATGATTTTTACTTTTATTGGAAATTTTAACATATTCTATCAATAATTTCCAAAAAAAACGGGCGCCTATCCAAATATTTTTTCATTTATCTATTTATCTATCTATCTATAAAAAAAAAAAAAAAAACTAACTCCTAACTCCCTGCTTGATATTCCTGAAACATATATTATTAACAAGCAAGGTTAGAATAACCTAAAGAAATGAAGCAAATCGAGCTTAGATGATAATTGTTGATAGTTCAATTTTTTTTCTCCTAGTGTATTAGCAAAATTTCTTGGATATTCTGTTACAATTAGGAAATTCCTAATATGTATTACGTCAGATAATGCATCAATGTTACAAAATAGTGATGTAAGTTATAAAAATATTTAACCTATTAAAATTGAAACCTATTAAAATTGAAAATAAATAACAGATTATCAAATGATTTAATTAATAAATGCTAAACGCTAATATGTACTTGCCTACGTACAAAAAAGATTAATGTGTAACTTTTTTTTTTTACAGTTGAGCATCTAAATTTATCTAAATTTATTTTAAATTTACTGCAAAACAACAAACCATGTAGCAAAAAATGGTGCAAGAAAAAAACATGAAGGTCACTCGATCAAAATAATTATCAAGTACTTAATTGGACATTCGATAAGAATAATGATACATTTTCATACACGTTAAGCCCCCTTCATTCCATGATAATCTGCAAGTAAACATTATAATAATTAAATGACAAGTGGCTCAATTACCACTTATGCTCTTTGTATAATGTAAGTCTGGATTTATGGTTCAATGACTGTTAAGTAATGCGATACTTAAGTGCAGTTGAAATTGATGTCGTAACGAATTAAATGTTACGCAGGGGTATCAAAACATATTTCTGTTTTATTACTTGTCCGAGATTTTTAAATTATTCCAAGGCTATCTCAAGGCTATCTCAAGATTTCAAATTTCAGAAAAAAAATTTTGTCCGAAAATTACACATAATTTTTACCCAAAGTTACATATGATACATTTCTAATAATTAATTATTATTAATTAAAACTAATTATGATTAATTATAATTAGTCAAACACATATTTAAACACATATTCAAACATTTGTATTATGTACATACTAAACAAACGAATACGTAGTGCATTTTTTATCAAATTTATTATAGTTATTATAGTTATTATATTAACAGTCACTACGTATGTAAAAAAAATTAAATTGTAACATGTAAAGTTATGCAAAAAAATTGATTCATTTTTCGTGGTCTGTAAATAAAACCACGAACTCTGGACTCATTTTCTCATTAAATATTCGTACGTAAAGATTTGAACAATATTTATGTGATGTTCTGTCTCAGCAAATATTTGTAATTCTGTAATTTAGAAACATGCATTTTATTTTTTAGTAAATGTGTGAAACAAATATTATAACTATATATCATTTTATTAAGCTTAAAAATGTGACGTCTTAATTTAATACTTGACTTGATCTATCACTACGTACTGTACGTATACTTTATCACTACGCACTGTACGTATACTTTATCACTACATATATTATACTAGTTTGAAACTTTTCAAACATCAACATCAAAAGTAAAACGATTCTTCCTTTTTTTTTTTTCTTAGTCATAACCTTGTAACTTTGTTGTAACTTACAACTTTGTTGTAATAAATTTGTCGCAGCGTTGTTATTATAACTAACCACAATCGTAATGAAATTTTCATATAATGATTCGAGCTTAGTACATGCATAACAACAATGCATACAGTACGTAAATAATGCATACAGTAAATAAGTAGATTAATGAAACATGATTTCACTTGCTTTGCTAATACATCAAAATAAAGCGATTAACAATATTGTTATAAATTATTATGCTTGAAAGATGCGGAGACAAATATGTAAATAATCTATGAGACACGTACGTACGTACGTACATACGTAATAAATTGAACGTAAAATCATAAAGAAAGAAATTTCTTCACTTTTTTGATTTGTTATGACAACAGTAAAAAAACTTGGCATTTATTATTAATGCATAAAACATCCAGTTATTAATAAAACTTTAATAATGAATTTGCATTAAAAATCTGATTGTTGTATATCGTTATAATTATAATTGTTATTTAGCATAAAAAAAAAAATTAGAACCAGATTCCTGAATTACTAGGATTACTCGAATTACTCGAATTATCCGAATAAGTTTTGTCGTTAAAAAATGTATACTATTGCTGTACTATCACTACACTATCGCTACCGTCGCCATATTGCCATTATACTGTCATTATACTGTCATCATAGTGTCATTATATTGTCATTATACTATCACTATACACAATTAGATCCCCTTACATGCAACTCCTTAAATGTAGGCACCAAGTTTACTTTCTCCAAATGCAATTCTGATTTAGTTCCAGGTTTATGTTTCTTTGTTTTTTTTTTTACAATGTACATAACCTCCATGAATGCAATATCTTTTGAAATGCAATATCTCCATAAATGCAAATTATCTACATGACCCTAACGAGCTGCATAGTTGCATTTAAGGAGATTTACGTAACTATAATGTTAAACACTACTTAAGTTATACTTAATTTGTACTTGATTAATATTTTTTACTATTTTAAGATTATGTATAGAAATTTAGAAATGTCAAAAATATTAACTATGTTTAAAAACAAACCATAATTTACTGTAATGTCAGACTTTTTGTTCCATTGTGAAATTTTTTTTTTATCGAACAAAAAAAAAAAAAAAAATTAATTCTTATAATGTATATTTAGTATGTATTTTTTATTTACGATTAATCATTTGATTATCTGGTATATTTTTTTGGCTGTCAAAAATTTTTGATTACATTTAATCATTTGATTATCTGGTATATTTTTTTGGCACGTTATAAATATTTATTTTTTATACAGTAATTTTAGTCGTTTAAACCTTTTTTTTAAAAAAAAACCTGTATTTTTAAAATATTAAAATATCAAAAGTTAAAATCTGTAAAATTATATCTTTAAATCTTATTTAAAATAGCAAAAGTTGAAATCTGTAAAATTATATCTTTAAATCTTATTTAAAATATTAAAAGTTAAAAATCTGTAAATTATATCTTTAAATCTAATATACACAATACAATATCTGATATCAATTATTCTTAGATATGGTATACTGATTTTTTAAATGATAAAATTACGTATTAAGATAAATTCTATTATTAATTATTAGATTGAATTTTTCAAGTTACAATAATTATATTGTTGTTGTTGTTGTTGAATAATAATTTCCATGATATCAAAATACGAAAAAAATACGTAAGTACGTAAGTACGTAAGTATTTTTCTAGAAGTTTTTAGTCTTGGCATAATAAAAAAAAAACTATAATAGATCTCATTTTTTTGACTTAAAAGGTT
This sequence comes from Cetraspora pellucida, assembly GCA_910591915.1. Taxonomy (NCBI): domain Eukaryota; kingdom Fungi; phylum Glomeromycota; class Glomeromycetes; order Diversisporales; family Gigasporaceae; genus Cetraspora; species Cetraspora pellucida. The sequence continues at coordinate 13,730 of CAJVQA010001752.1, forward strand.
TATTTAAAGAATGATAAACGATCAATCTTACTAAAAATAACTATATTTATGATAGTTTGACGGGTAAATAAATGTACAGATGTAATGTAGTAACAAGTTATGATTTTTTCATACTGTATTAGCGTTAGATTATACGTATGATTATTAGTATACATTGTTACATAATTGTTACACGAAAGTATTTCATATCACAAAATCCATAAATAACACATTTGTGATACTTCGGATATTTTTGGTCCGAGTTATGTTAATACTGTGTAATAGACTATAATAGTCTTTAATAGACTTTAATAGGCTGTAATAGGTTGTAATAGGTTGTAATAGACTGTAATGTGGTAGCTTATTTCCAATGATCTAATTATGGTTATTTCGATCTCCACATGCGTTTTTTTTTTATACTTTTTTATTTTATAAACCGACTTTCTATTTTGTTAAGATGACAGTCGATAATCCGATCATTAGGTCCATCAAAAACAAAGGAGCAAATCGTAGCATATATGTATGCATGACCAGTCATTTTCCATTTTTAGTCATAGAGAGAGAAATTTCTTGCAGATACTCTTAGAGGTTTTGCATATTCTGATAAATACTGATAGGATTATACGTATAAAGAACCTATACAATTTATCTGCATTTATGTTTAAAAATTTTTTTGATAATATAAGTACGAAGAAATGAATTTTTTTTTGAATAATAGTTAATAGCATGCACGAAAAGAATAATTTTTTTTTAAATCAACCAATCAAAAAAGTCTTTTTCTTTTTCCTTTTCTTTGTGTAAACTTATAAGAATAATCAATAATAAACTATCCCTTTACTTGTTTGATCCCTTTCATTTTCTTCATAATTATTGTATTTTATGCATTAATCACTTGATTTAACCGGGGCGATGCATGCACCTATGATGTCCTTTTTTTTCCCTTTCTCTAAACCTTATCACTGTTTTTGTAATCATTAATTAGTTATTAATGATTTCATTGACGATATTCTCCTATAGTTGTCCCTATAGTGCCTATAGTGTCTACAGTGTCTAGTTGTGAGTCGGATATCTCATAACATAATGATAATAACTCTGATCATATACATAAATACACTATTCAACATATTCAACATATTCAACATATTTAACATATTCTGACGTTATTCAAGTTTTAAGAAAACTTGTTATGAACCAATCTGATATCATTTATTAATTCTAAGGAAAGAGTTCAATAAAAATAACCAATAAAAATAACCAATAAGATTTAACCAATAAGATTTTGACCAATAAGATTTTTTTATAGACAGATTACCGAAATAAAAAAATGTATCGGTAATCAAAATCGTAATCATAATCGTAATCATAAATAATCGTAATCGTAATCATAATGCTGTAATGAAAGAAAAAAAAAAGTCTTTGATACCCAAACATAGAGATATGGTAGGATTTTTATGTTACTGTATTAACATATTTTGAGGACAATATGTACGTACGTATGTATGTGCAATCCTTGTGTTTCCTAAATATGGTCATCAGGATTTTTTTTGTTATTATCTTTAAATCTGCTGCGTATTTACTTGATATTATTAGATATTATTAGATATTACAATATTTAAAGTCAATGGTGTTATTTTTACATAGAATAAACTTATAAACTTATATTGTTTATAATGAAAGTCTTTTAAAGTCTTCTTACGGATTAAATTGATGAGCTTATTTGAAAATAAAGAGTTAACGTAAATACAATATCTATGTTACACGATACAACAATCCTACGTATGTACGTATGTACGTATGTACATTTTAATTCGCCTGTTTAGCAAACTATATTCTACATAATGACATTCTATATTAGTTTATGGATTGTTTACTCCGAAAAACTACAAAGCTTTTATTAAAAATAATAATGAAAACTTGACGCGACTATATATTATGAAATAGCATTAGTAGAAAATACAATATGATGAGAGGTATTTAGTGCATTTGATTTTATCTTGTTACTGCGCTGTGCTATACTTAAGTAAATCGAAGGCTTAAGATAGGAATGCACATATACGATAGTAAAAAATCATTCTTCAAGATTAATATTCTTCAAGATTAGTGTCCGACATCAACAGTGATAAGTCTTAACTTACTCATCAGCTCACAATCTCATTATATCAGGAATTGTAAAAAATAATATAAAGTATATGACAATAAAGAGAAAGAAAAGGAGTATAATATTGCTTGATTTGATTTTTAACCGATATATATTTTTTTTATTCATACGTATTGTGTATACATATAAATTATACGTATATATACATGTATATAGTTTTTATATGCATATATAGTTTTTAGGTTATTACTGCGCATACATACAGTTTTTTATTCGTTATCTCTCATGTCCCTACGTACGATATAAATAGCATATATTTGTTGATTTTTTGAAATAAATGTAATAAAGCTTTTTTCGATTGGTGTTGTTAAGATTAACGTTAGTGTTAACATTTATTTTATTTACTTAAAATGTCATTACAAACTTAAATTTTATCACTTATCAATCCAGATTGAGGATTATCTCTTATCACAAAGTTTAGTAAGTTTAGTAATAAATTTAGTGAGTTTGATGTAATCACATAAAAAAAAACGCGTTGTTAATGGTAATTAATGGTAGTTAAGTACTACGTATTTAATGGTCGTTAATGATCATTGTTTAAGATTCTTATCGATATAAACTATTGCATATATTAATTCAACAAAGAAACTATCAAACATTATCAGCATACATCGATTGTTCTAAAAAATTTAAGCATATTTGTCGTATGACTTACAGAAAACTCAAAAAACATATATAAATATATATTTAAATATATATATATATAATAATCTTAAAACGTTTTCATTTCATACGTATATCAAATATTTAAATTCATTTGTTATATTTTTGTTTTACATATATGATAAAGTAAGTACAGTACGTAGTACATAGTCATTTAATTCTTTCAAATCCTTATATGGTATTATTATGAAAAAATAAAATAAGAAAACAGTTTCAAATAAAAACTGTGTGAAAAAAAGATGCATTACAATGCAAAGTAAGCGATCCGCATTTTGAAGGATTTTTTTTTTTTTTTTTTTTTTTTTTTTGATACGTACACATAAAATTTTACGTACGTACCTACATACATACAAGGTTTTTTATTTCAAAAATACTAAAACCAGATTATTTATGATTTCGTGTAAGGACCTTCGGGTTACTCCGTCCCACAGTGAAAGATTATAAATTAATTCCTAAAGAGAAAATACATATTGTTCAAAAGTATATCAACATGATTTTTGTGTACAACTGCATATATTAAAAGTTTGTCATACTGTCATACACCAATTTTGTTCTTATCGTTATGGTTTTTTTTATTTTTATTTCTGGTTTTATTATAATAATTATATTATAATGATTATAATAATTATAATAGTTAAATCGGCTTTGACTCCGACTGTCAAAACACTAGAGGATATATTAAAATGCCGAAATGTTGCATAAATGCTAGATACCATAAAATTTACTTCCTGGGAACGACCGTAAGAAACATTATTATATCTAAATAGTGTTGAAATGTACATACGTACGTACGTGCATACAGATGCATACATTATGCAGTTATGTGCGATGGGCTAAAAAAAAAAGCCCCAGCCATTTTGCATTTTATTTACGATAAGATATACTCGATTATCAATGACGTATGTAATATATAACATTTTATCATTATTGATAGTATTACATTGATAGATATTAAAACCTGATTAATGTTTATTAATCGTTTCATAAATGATTTACTAAGCTCGCACACTATAACTCTAAATATTAACTCTTTTAAAAAAGCTTATTTTTAGTATTCAAAATAAGAAACAAGTTTTTTTTTTTTTCTCATTACCATTTTCATGGAAAATATTGTAATAACTTAAGTTACTATATAATCCGAATTAAGTAATAAAATATGCATAAGCAATTCGATAGAAATTTTTGTGTAATTTTTTGCAATTGCTACATTGTTACACGCACAGTTTTATAAATCAACTTTAAAATATTAGCGTTAGGGTTTGAAACAAACATTTACAAATTTGGAGAACCGCCACAACTCTAAGTTGGGTGGTTCTCCGACAATGTCATGTCCGATTAAACACAAAATTTTTGGTACATACGTAATCGATTATAAAAATAATGAGCTTATATTATATGATATTATATGATTTATAATAAAATATAAAGTTATAATTAGTTAAGTGTAACAAAAGAATAAGGCGTATCCCGTATGTTATACTAAATTAGGAATGAGATACATAGTATTGAATAGAAAATAGGTTAAAATTAGGTTAAAATTAGGTTGAGTCTATCAATGAAAAAAATTGACCGGTTTTTGTGAAATTGTTTTATTTAAAAAAAGAAAACGTGGAATTACTTTAGTTTTTGACGTATGTATTAGCGTGTGTTGGTGTGTGTTATGTATGTTATGTATGTCATTTTTCTTTTACCATAAAACCAAATACACATTCATATAGTAATAATTATCTTTACTTTGTATCTTTAATACTATATACTACGTATTATATATCCTTAATCGTAAACACTTTTTAAACTATCTATATGAGTGCGTTAGATGCGTTAGAGTGAAAAACCTGTAACCAACCAATCATAGCGATAGTAAATCATTAAATCTATTTCCAGGTTTTCACTCTCACGCACTCATATCGATATACTGATTATATACAGTGTAGCTTAAATTATATAGTATGTGTTTTTAAACGTTATACTTATAATGTACGGAAAAACTCTATAAAACAATAGATTTTTTTTAAAGATTATTAGTCAGAATTTAATATAGTATTAATATAGTAAGTTTCATGCGTACATACTATATATCAGCTATTACAAATATTTCAAAATTAAAAATTCGATACGATTATTTATAGCAATAATTTATTGCATGATGATTTATAGTATGATGATTTATAGTATGATGATTTATAGCATGATGCTTTTAACTATACACTAACATTAACGTTAATATTATCAAACATTATAGTTAATATTATCAAAAATTATACGTCGTAGTTATATTATTTGCAATACACAATACTATCCATACATAGATTCTTAACGTTAGAGAAAACCATCAGTTATTAATTAACTAACGTAATGATCATCCACCAATTAGATAATCAAGATGTAAATAACTTTGTGTTAATTGGTGTTATATTTATTTACAGCAAGTGCGAATCAAATGATCTTGTATATAATTATCAAGTTTATGTTTAGAAATTAGGTAAACAATATTTCGTGATTAAAAAAACCACCAATAATATCGATATTTTTAATAATAATTTTATCTATTTACACTTACACTGATAATTTAGATGCGGTCAATTTGTTTTTTTTTAAAAAAAATACCTATCAAATTTTTGATTTAAAGAAAAGTTTTTTTTTTCGTCACATAATATATGGATTGATTGACAATGATATCATTATAAAATCGTTACCACACTTGCCACACTTTATTCAAAAATTATAACAACGGGTAAGTTTAAAAATAGTATTAAAATAATATTAAACCAAAAAGAACTTTATTTTCTGCCACGTTTACCACGTTATCCTATCAAAACATACAGTATTTTAAGAATATTTATGACCATTGTTGTTATTCTATTTACTTATAAAGTATTTTACGTATTATAGTATCAAATGACAATAATTTTTTTTATAAAAAAAAAATATGTTTAAAAAAAATCATTTTTTTTTAAGACGTTATACGTATCAAAGTTAGTATTGATAATCCATTTGTAGGGTTTGATATACAGAAAAAATTCTAAACAAATTAAACAAACAAAACTTTTTAAAATGATCTTTGTAAAGTAATAAATTTTGGTTATTAATATGATAGTTTCAGAAAACTAAATTTATTCACCGTGCATCTCCAAACTTATACAAGTTCAAAAAAATTCCAAACATTAAAAAAACATCCCAGATTAGGTAAATCTATAAACTAAAAATAACTTGATAATTTTGATGATTAAATTCTATAAAATTCCACCAATTCGATTCTGCGAATTCTAACCTTTATAGTATAAAAAAAAAAGTCTTAGAAACAAACTATTTATTTTGCTTTTCCCATATTCAGAAAGTATTGTCATTAGAGGTGGGCAAGGTAATAATGTAAGTAATGTAAGTAATAATTACTTACACATATATATTATTACTAATTCTTGAATGATTATTACTTGTTACGTTTTGTAAATGTAATCTGGAAAGTAAATTTAAACTCAACGATCCGCTGATCAGGTTGCGGTTTTGCTTATATCATAATTCTTTTATTTGTTATTACTTATTACGCAAGAAAACTAAAAGAAATAATCGGAAATAATCGGAAATAATGGTACTAAACTTGCCCATCTCTAACTGTCATAGATTAGTTGATCTCCGATTCAACCAAAACGAAGACAATTTGTTCAGTTCTGCAATTATAATGTGATAACACAATCAAAAATGAGCTGATAATGATATCACTCGGTTCGGAAACTTACTATCCGTGATTATCAAACCATAACAATAAGTTGGATCATAATTTCTTTTTTTAAAATAAAAGATCTGATTTAGAGTATGAGTTAAAAAAAGAACTTTATAAAATTCTATAAAATATATAAATAAGAATTCAATATTCAGCCTAAGCTTTCTCCATATTTAAAGTTTTTTTTATTATGTATATCTATCGGTATATCGTGATATACACATTGCGGAGTAGTTTTAAATACCATGCTATGTCAGTTTTATCCGGAATTTACTATAGTTATGTAATAACAATTTCATTCATTCCTTACCTAGTCAGGAGAATAAGAAGGTCTGTACTTATTTTTCAGGAAAAGACAATAACGCTTAGGATAAATATTAACTCTTTTTCTATATGGTGGTGATTAGCATTTTACGTAAATGTTGATCATACTTACGTATCTGATACATACGTACATACGTACGTACTTTCGAATTTCTTTTTTTTAGTTTAAAAAACAATAGAATAAAAAGATAAATTATTTTAATACCTAAAATAATTCAAATTATGTTGGTTTATTAATCTTGTAACTAATATTTTATATCATATTATATGTCATACTGTATATAATGATATAATGGTTTATAATGTTTTATAATTATAATACTGCATATATTGTCACTAATATAAGTCTAACACAAGTATTAACCATGTTATGGTTTAAACATTTTGACTTTAAAGTACCAGTACCAAATAGTTCCTATATAATTTCAATTCATTCATTAGAACGAGGACGGAACGATCTGTTCATAGAGTTTATCAATGATCAACACCGATTTTCGTTCAACTTTACAACTCGTACTGTATACGTACACTGTATACGTACAGTAAAAACATTTTCTCCACACAGTTCTCAACATTAGAAGCTAGTAAGGTTCATGAATACCTGCATGATAAGAATTTCATTTAACTAATTTCATATATTTTAGCTTGTACGTAAGTACGTACGTAAGTACTTACGTACGTACCTAGTGAAACCATAGTTACTCTCAATCGGATTTTCGGATACTCGCATTATCGTACATAATGCTGCACCAAAACAATAATACCCTTTGTTTTTCCTCGTTCTATTAATTCTACTATTTATACTAATTTCTTATTCTCCATGTTAACGACTATATAATAATTAATTTATCACATATGAAAATAATGCTTCCTCATGTGAGATCTACAAGAATCCGCGCCAAAAAAAAAAAAAAGGTGGAGGGAAATTAAAATTTTATGCATCATATGCATAAAAAAAAACAAGAGATCAACGTCAAGATCTTTCTTTTTTACTTTTGTACTTTAAATTGCACAATGGAAAAATTTTAAATATTGATAATTGAATTAATTGTTCTTTTAAATTCTCAGGCATTTTTTTTTTTCACATCCTTTGTGTTTATTCCCTTGTTCCAAAGTCATGTTATACATACGATCCATAGTACAGTTTCGTGGGGCATGCATTATCGTATATACCTTTCGAAAAATGGATAACGTGACCTTTATTTTAATTTCTTACCGTTACAAATTTTGTTATCTAGTACTCCAGCGTACTTGTAATTACTGGTAATAATTATATACTTGTAATAATTACTTGTAATTATCAATATAAATTATAATAAAATTCGAATGTAATTCGAATGTAATTCTAATGTAATTCTAATGTAATTCTAATGTGATTCCAATATAAATCTAATGTGATTCCAATATAAATTCTAATTAAAATTCTGAAACTTCACTCCGTTCATGACGAACACAGAATACATATTTCATCTAATTAATATAATGTTATATTATGTTATATAATATTGAGATGGATCAATATGAATGTTAAGTTACACTTTTGAATTCTTGAATACGTAGCATAAAATGGTTGATGATAATAGTTTTACATATTGTTCTTTTTTTGGCACAATTCTAGGAAATCAGTTCAATAAAATTCTTTCGTGATTAATATTTTTTTATCATCACTTTTTGAAGAGTAACATAAATTATATTATGCGCTACCGTTTATCTTTATCTACAAAATATTTCTGTATTTGAAATTTACGACATATCCCGATATCTAACGCTATTCCGGTATCTAACGCTATTCCGGTATCTATCGCTATCAGCTATGTACAATATGTTACGTTAGATGTATCATTACTACGGTTATTTAATCTATCTTCGGCTATGGTTCCGGTTATAGTTTTAGATTTCGGAACTATAATCAAAACGTTATATTATATCGATATCATTTTTTAATGTTAATGGAATCATGAGATGGTTTCAATACGTAGTTTCAACTGATAAAAATCATGTGAATAAGAAACTTATCATCATTCATAAGTAATTAAAAATCACGTTCTTACATTAATGTTAATTTTATACTAAGTAATTAATGATCACATTTTTGTATGAAACTAATCTTTGCAAATCGCCGGCATTATGAATTTAAGTATATGCAAAAATACTACTATATAATGAATGTCAATTTCATATGCACTGAGATCCTTGATAGTTTCTTTTCCTCAATTAACATACATTCATAATTCTCAATTTTAGTCATTCATTCTGATATCTCTTAATGTTTTTTCAATATCACTAACATTGATTTCCATCTAAATATTAGGAACGGAATTCGGAAACTTTAATATCTGATATTATATTAATTCTAATACATAAAATAATCAAATTACTCTATAATAATTATCAAATATTTCGTAATATGCAGTTTTCTATTTTTAAAAAAAATTTATAAGTATTATCACATATTATCACATGAAATATCATAAAATTCTCAATTAAGATAATTTTTGGCAAGTATTTGATCGTTTAAATTTTGTTCGTGCAGTAAAGTTTATACGATCTATTCTCTTTAAATACAACTTTCCGGGGCTTCTTGCTTATTTATTTTTTAGATCTTCAAATTGTCGGACATTTTTTTGCATGTTTATTAAATTAGTAAATTTCAGCCCTTTTTTTTTTTAACTATAACTTTTTTTTATTTACTTAATTTCCCTTGATTAATAGTTACCTTTTATAAATAAAATATTAAATGGTTTCATTGATGACAAAATATTGTAAATTATTCACAAGGCAACAACTGATAAAGATCATATGAGTGGTGGTCTATGAAAACGGTAGTTTCGGATTTTTACTCATAACGATAGGTAAAAATTTGTCTAATTGGCTAATAAATTCAATTTTAATTTTACATTATTTATACAGTTTAGAGTACCTTTTTAAAAAAAATCATAATGAAATAAAAAAAAGTTGCATAGAAGGTTTTATTAGAGCTGTAAGACTACATAGCCGAAAATAAGATTTAATTCTCGTCCGTTTAAAAAAAGTTAGTATAGTAATAACTTCTCAAAACCCGATAAGATCAACTTATTACTAAAGCTAATTTTTTAAACGGACGAGATTTAGATCTTATTTTTGACTATGAAATCCTACGAAACCTTCTATATGGTTTCTATATGGTTTTTTTTTTACTTTATTATAGTTGGTTTTCGTTTTTTTTAAAAAGTATTTTAAACTGCATAAATAATGTAAAATTAAATTGAATCTATTAGTTAATCAGACAAACTTCTGCCTATGAGATTTTTACTAATTGATCAATAAAACCATAAGATTCTATTCAATTTATATATATATACTAGCTCTCAGGCCCGGGCGATGCTCCGGGGCTAGGTTCTAAGTGATTTAAATCTCAAATTTTGTTTTTTATTAAAATTTAAATTTTTATTTATTTAATATTAGTTTAATTTCTAGTTTTCTAGCTCTCAGGCCCGGGCGATGCTCTGGGGCTAGGTTTTAGGTGTTTTTGATCTCAGATATTATATTTAATTTATAAATAAATTCAATATAATATTTATGTTATAAATAAATTCAATATAATATTTATGTTATAAATAAATTCAATATAATATTTATGTTATAAATAAATTCAATAT
>CAJVQA010001753.1:0-24211 GCA_910591915.1 Cetraspora pellucida
ATCTATATTAGATAACCTGCATATTCCCCCCATGTCTCACAACCTATTTAAACAACTTCCAAATTGGTCTACCGGGTTATACTGTTAATTATATATATAGGTTTGTATTAAAGTTTAGAGTATTTTTTAGTTATATTATCATTGAATTGTTCTCTAATGTTTTTGATATTTTTTATATTGCATACATGATATGATGATTCTATTTTGTATTGGCTAGTAAGATTTATTTGGGCAATAATTCATAATTGTTAAATATAAATAAAATATTAAGATAATAGAAAAGATTAAGTTTCTAAATTATTTGATTATATAGTATTGATATAATTAACTAATGCTAAATAGATGCTTTAATTTGTCTAATAATGTTTTGAAGTTTTTTGAGATAAAAGTAATGTTGTAATGCTTTTGAAAAAAAAATATATTAAAAATTGCATATAGTAAATTTATTGTTTAATATATAGTAAAGATAATACTAGTTTGAATTTTTATACTATGTTGGCTTAAAAGAGTCAGTTGTTTAAGTTGAAAGAGCAATGTAAGTTAATTTTAGATTTGATAAAACTTGGTAAGTAAAATTTTGCCAAAGATTATTGTTTATGTTTTTGTATTAGAATATTTTTTTTAGTTTTAGTAACAACTTTTTGTTTGTTTATAAAAGCATATAGGAATTTCTATATAGAAACAAAAATATTATAATTATTATAAGTACAAGAATTAGAATGTGGGTCCCATAGCTTAGTAGTTAAGCTCCCATACCCTCCACAGTCAAGGTCAATGGTTCAAGTCTGGCTAGAAGCAAAATTGAAAGATTTTAGCTTCTGTAATCTAATAAGAAGCCTGTAATTAAACATGAAGCCCTGTGGTTAAAAGTCTAAAAGCAGTACAACAATGGAAATAAAAATTCCCAGAAGGAGACCCAATTGTGGAGTGGAGGCACTATGCGTAACAAGCAGTTGTTACAGAAGGTTACAGTTATGAAAGGATTGCATATGTAAGTTCTTTAGGCTAGAACAACACCAACATCCTTATACCTTCCAATATAGGCAGTACCAACATCCCTGCACTTAACTTGTAAGGTACTTGCTTGGAAGGATAATTAACAGATTGTGCAAATAAGTCTTAATTAAAATCCAAAAAGAGAATTTGATTGGGAGAGTAGTCTGACAAGTAACTAAGACTGGAATGGTGAGAAAAGCAGTAAACATAAGGATGGACTGTGATAAAGGATTAGTCTAACTAAAATTAGAAGCACCTCTGGCATAACCAAATAATCTAATTATAGAAAGGAAGATCTTGAAGGTAGGTGTATAACTTTCTTGTGCAATGTAAAAGTACCAAATCGGGTTCTGGTTATACCTATATGGAAGTTTATGACAAACAAGACTAGGGATTAACCAACTAATATGAAATAAAATCTGCAAGGTAGTATGACATCACTGGGGTCAGTGTAACTTCCTGAGCATAACCAGAATTGTCCTGCAGGTATTGTCGAATAAGCTGGGAGCTTGCAATACATAGTAGTATAGTATCACTAGGGTCAGAGGAACTCCCTAGATATAACCAGAATTGTTCTGTTTGTAAGTGCAACAAGTCCCAGTCTTTACCATAAAAGGAAGCAGTATGTTGGAGATTAAATGCAGCATCGAGTTACTGTATGACATTAAGACCTGGGGCATCTGCAGGAATGGTGGTAGCAGGTTTGGCTTGAGATATAGATTGGTCAAAAAGACTAATGAAGCAGCAAATCTGGCTTGAGATATGGGTTTATTGCAGATCCGGACCATTGTCAGAACACCTTAGGAGAATCAATAACAGGCAAACCAAAGATAAGAAGATCATAAGAATCAGACATACCTGAGTAGAACCAATTTGGGAGTAATACAGTGCTGAAAAGATAGAAAATGTGGAGAACAAGGTAATACTAGATATAGTTAGATTAGAAGGCAAAAGAAACAAGACCAGGTAAAACATGTGAGTGGAACATATAGGTATGATTTATAGAAGACAGTACCCTGGTATTTGGAATGCTGCATTAAGTTTGGTAGGTATCTTTGTCTGTATAGTAGTTTAATATGTGCCATGACTGCAAGTGGTTGCCAAGTTAACTGTGTGCAGGCATGTGGCAGGCATGCACTTAGGTGCTATAAAGGTAACTGGATGAAGTTAGTAGTGTTAAATTAGATAGTATATAGTACTAGTAATAATCGATCCTAAAAATGTAATCATAAATTTGTACTATATCAAATTAAGGCTAATAAAAACCAACTGCATTGTCACCAAAGTTCAAAAAAAAACAACCAAATAAGTACAAGAATTGGAATCATTAGTAGTATATAATATAAATAGCATAGCAATAAATAATTATTTTAGATATAGTTAATACAATTATTATAGCAGTTATTATATTAGATAGATGTTGATATATTTGTATAAATAGTTAAATTATATATATTATTGTACAATAAAAAGAAAAGAAGTTTGGATTTAATATATGAGAATTAAAAATTATTTGTTGCATTAAAGTTTTTTATAACAATAAGGAATATGTTTTTATGCTTTGCTTCTTGTATTTATTGTATAATAATGTTTAGAGCAAAAAGTCTAAATTGTGAGTTGTTACATAATAGATAAATAAATATATTATGAAATTTAAATTTATACTTAAAAAATAGATTGATTGCAATAGCATATTTATGAAATTAAAAAATATTGTATATGTGTAGTTTAAAATAGTTTTGTATTTTGATTGCAGTTTTAGTTTTAAAACTGTTAGAACATAACTAATAATAGAAGTTATGCAGTTTGATAGTTATATTATCTTGAAACATCTTGGTTTTGGTAATGCCAATAATGTTTAGATTATTAAATAAATAATAGTTTTCTCAAACTTGTTGTTTAAAGTCTTTATTATATCCTTATACTTTATGTATGCATATTAATAGAAGTAGTAGTTAATAAAATACAATTGTGGGTTTAGAGTATAAAGAATCTTATAAAAAGATAGGATGTTGTTAAATTTATCATTAGAAAATAAATATTTGTTAATGTATTTAATTTTAGCTAAATGTTTATATAGTGTTAAATAGTTTAAACTAGTAAAATTTGTAATTAGATATAGGTTTTAGCTCAGATAGAAGATAAATATAAGCTTTATTATAATTATTTTTGATAAAGATAATTAATATATAGTCACAAAAGTTGTTAGATAAGTAATCAAAGTTGTTAATATATTATAAAAAAAAATGATAGTTTGTAATTAAGAAAGTAATAAAAGCTGATTATATAATAAGAATTTCTTGTAATAAATACTAGGTTGAATGTAGTTAAAATGTTGTTTAGCTATAATAATATCATCATGATCTTCTAAAACAGTTTTTACTAATTAATAATAAGAATTATCAAGTTTATAATCTTTAATAATTAAATTATTATTTAGTATATTATTATTTATTAAAAAAAATTTAGACCTGCGGGTCAATAGCGCAGTGGTTAGCGCTCCCAGGTCACAGTCGCAAGGTTGCAGATTTAAATCCAACTGGGGGACAAGGCTTTGTCAGAACCACGACTGGAATGATCTTCAAGAGGAAAATTTTCTATGTAAGGAATGAACAGAATTCATATATGTAGAATGCAGTCCGTCGGCATAACCACGGGGTCGAGGATGACCAGATAAGGCGAATCTGTCAACAAATAACATAAAAATTGAGTAAAACCCAGCTTAAGAACATAATAAGAACATTAGAAAGTGCGATCCGACTAGTAGGTCATGCGATGTTAGGGAACTGCAGACCTAGAAAACATAGGTCCTACACCGTGGGGCCAGGAACCTGGGACGTCATATGACGGACTTAACAGAGCATGAGCTATCTCACTAGTTCAGTGATATAAAGAAGGCCAATTCACCTGTTCGATAAACTCTGCTAGATGATAACTCTGGCTTTGAGAGATGTGACAGATCCTAAGGTAACTAAGGACCTTCAGGATAGGGAAGGGAGAAAAGAAAAAAAAAAAAAAAAAAAAAAAAAAATTTAGAAGAAATAGTTATAAAGAGTGTGGTAACCTAGTAAAGTGAATAGGTTGTCAACTTTCAAGTAGCAGATCTAGAGTTCAAATCTTAGTAACAGTGAAAATTTGCAATTCTTTCTGTATTACAGTTAACTGTCTTCCATGATTAGTTAAGATAAAACACTTGTAACTTATATCATATTAGCATAACTAGAAGGTCTAAGCATTTATGCAATATTGTATAAAGAAACACAAACCATTAGTGAGTGGTATGAACTCAAGATAAGTTCTTAGATTGTATAAATCACAGAAACCAGATAGAAAAATGGAAGCCTACTTGGAAGACCTAAATGAAGAAATAACCTGAACCTTCGATAATGCTATTGTAAAAACTAAATCTATGAAATAGAGCTAAAACTTGTAAAACTAAGCAAAGAGTTGGCCTTTGAGAAGAGGCCGAATGGAACTAACCAGGCTACTGTGATCCATTCCAAAAAAAAAAGTTACTTGCTGGCAAAAATATAAATCAAAGGTGTATAATTATGATCTACCTTTATAGACTATCTGGTTTAAAAGCTTAGTGAAACTTGAATTAAATACCAAAGTAGTAGAGATATATTTTGAAGTTAATACTGGGGTTGGAGTAAACTCTACAAAGGCAAAGAGGTTTAAAGGTATGTCCTAACTGCCAGTGTTGATCTCAGCTATAGTGAAACTGGATCAGCTGTAAAAATAAGATACAGAAGATTTTAAAAGGTTTAGTACAGTGTCAAAAGTTCTATATATGAGTGAACTGCTTTAAAGACTTAGTGGCTATACATATTAAGCAGAGATAGGTGGGTGGATACAGAAACTAGAGTGGTTAAATAAGGAGCCTACAGGCAGGTTCTAGGTATAACAACTAGTATAAAACCTTTAGGCAAACTACTTAAATTAGACAATAACTAAAGTTAAATGAGTAACTAGTTGTATACTCTTTTTATGTTTATCTTTAGTAAGTTGTAATGCAACTATTAGCCAAATATACTATCAATAAAATTCTGGGTCACAGTACTCATCTTAATATTTAAAAAAAAAAATTAGGTATAAATGAATAATAATTGTAGCCTTATAGTTATAAAAAAAAGTACTCAAATAGAGATTGAAACTTGTATAATAAGTATATATAACATTTACTGTAGTCAAGTTTGATTAATATTGTAAGTGCATAGTTGAAATTATTAAGTT
Source organism: Cetraspora pellucida (assembly GCA_910591915.1). Classification (NCBI taxonomy): domain Eukaryota; kingdom Fungi; phylum Glomeromycota; class Glomeromycetes; order Diversisporales; family Gigasporaceae; genus Cetraspora; species Cetraspora pellucida. The sequence goes on from CAJVQA010001753.1 coordinate 5,233, forward strand.
ATAAAAAGTTATAATTTTTGAATATGTTTTAAAAAGAAATTAAATGTTTGTGGATATGAAAGTAGAGGCAGGTTTAAACATGCTTGTTATTGGTTATAGCATAAATTTAAATCATATAGTATATTGTAAAATGAAACTTATAGTGTTTTCTTAATATAAAATAATAAAATAAAATTCAAAGTAGTAGAAGAGTCTTTTGTGGGTTTATTCATTATATGCTCAGCTCTCACAGCTACAAAAAGTACTATAGTCTGCTTTGTATATTGAATATAAATATTATTATCTTGGTTTTTTTTGTAAATAAACTTAAGCATCTATCTACTTATATTATTCATATTTGGAAATAGCCTATATTTAATAAAGGTTATTATAATTTTAGAAGTAGTAGTTGTATTTATGAGTACTACAGAAGATTTTATTGAAAAGAAGCCTAAGATAACCTTTTTGATTTTTTGACTTTTATTAATTACTTATTGGTATTGTGGTTTAATAAACCATTACAAAAAAGCATACAATTGGCTATATGTATAACTTTTCTATATTACCTATTTAAGAAGTCTGCCCAAAGTTTTTTCACTAATTGCTATACTTAACACCTCTGCTTGAGTGTTTCATTTTAAACTCTCTAAATCTGTAATCTGTGTTAACTTACTGGATTATACCCAGATACCCAGATCATTGTCTCAACTTTAGAACTAATTTATCCTTAAATTAAACCCTTCAGAGCCTTTTGTATCCATTTTTATAACTGATCTAGGTATTACTATAGCAGAACCAACACTTGTGATCAGGGCTTAATTATTAAAGCACTATACTCTTGTAGAGTTTACTTAGACTCCAGCATCTATTTCATAGCATAACCCTGGTACTTTAGTATACCTCTACCTTTTCTCCTGCCTTTTTACCAAACTCTCAATTCAGATAGTTTGTGTAGAACTATGACCAGTTTATCGGTATATTGAATTAGTCTGATATTCTTTTCCTCTAGTTTGTTCTGGCAGTCTGGTTGGTGGTACATCTAAGACTTTTAACTTGGAAGTTCTTGCCTGTCCAGCTACTACAACTGGATACTAGATCTTAGTATTTGTTTTGCCAAGCTAGCCTTTACAATAGAGCTATCAAAGATTCAGCTACCTCTCTACTCAGGTCTTTTCAAATAAACTTTTTGTTACCCAATTGCAACAGATTTATATAGTCACAAGGATTTATCTAGTGTTTGCACCACTCGATTTGTCAGTTTGCATTCCTCTGTATAACTCCAACATTGCACAAATACTCATAGCCTGCCAGTTATGCTAGTATGACTGTCATAACAGGTATTCTAACCCAATTATTAGTAACAGTTGCTATAATATGAATATTACATAAGTGATTATCCAAATTTTCACTGTTGATGGGATTTGAACACCCAACCTACTACTTGAAAGGTTGACAATCTGACCACTTCACTAGGTTGCTACACTTCCTTCTTTTTTATTATTTAAAAAGAGTAATTTTTTAATTAAGATAGAAATTTTAAATTTAATGTTAAATTTATTTGATAAAATTATTTTAGTCTCTAGTAAGGCTTGTTTTTTTTTTTTGATAATCTTGCTAAGATCTTTCTCACATCCTATATTTTTAACTAATGTTTTTAATGTTTTTGGTCACTGAACCTTGACCTTTCTCAGGCCATACTTTTAAACTTTCTAGAAGCAATTCATCATACTAATTTCTGTCAGAATTAGAAAGCTTTATCAGGCTCTATTCAGAACAGCTATTACTATAAGTTCATGTAATATCTCGTATTGTCAGACTTTTGGTCTTATATTATGTTTCATAACTTTGATTATTATTAATTTTTTTTTTATTAATATAATGTTCAAGTAGAAACTTTTTATATTTAGAATTATAGGTTCTAAAATTAAAGATTTCTAAACTATATTTGTGCTACCAGTTGGCACTTAATGTATCATTACACTTCTTATTTTCTGTGAGTGCTATAGCTAACTATTTCAAATTAGGTTTTAGCTAGAATAGGTTAGAGAAGATTTGTAAGTGAGTATCTGAATATTATTAAATACAAGTAGTTAGTAAATAACCTTGTATGAGCTATTTATTAATAAAAGGGTTAGTATTTATAGTTTGAGAAGAGATTGTTGTATTGTTTAGAGAATTTGGTAATATTGGTAACTAAATTTTGGTATGTTTAGATTTTAATGTAATGTTACAAGATATTTCCTATTAGTGTTGATATGTATTGTGAGTAAACCAAAGATCTTGGTAAAATCAGTTTAATAGATTGTTTGAAAGCTAAAGTAAGAGGGCATCAGTTTTTTGTTAATAAGTGCTTTGATACTTTTATAAGTAGTAGAAATAAAGATTCCAGTAATGATATATAATATATATTTGAATTAAGGATTTGGTATATTAAGTATAAAATTTAAAAGAATATTTAATAAGGTTATTAATATTATATTGGTAATTTTTAGTGATATTAGAGTATCTTGTATTTTATTTTTATATGATTGTAGAATGTTCATAGTATTACTAGAATAAGAAAATAAATAAAAAGTATTTTTAGTATTTGTATAGCAGAGCAATTTAAGGTAATAAATATTAAGATTTTGCATAATAGGTAGGTTATTAGTAAGAATTTTGATATGAAAAGAGTATTTTTGTAAATTATTTTCAAATAAAGAGATAATTTTAAATTTTAATGACCATTTGATGTTTGTGATGTTTTGAAAGAATTTTAAGTTTGAACATTTAGCAATTTTATAGATAGTTATATAGTTTTTGATAAAAGTATAAACTTTAAAAAAGATTAGATAGTTATTTCATATAAAGCAGTTTGGGGTATTAAATTTTGAGTTATTAATTTTGAGAATAAGTTTTGTAGTTCCTTGTTTGACAAATGAATCGGCTTGGTTGTAAAAAGAGTCTGTAGAATATGATTTAACTTTGTAAAAAATAGTAGTAATATTTTTAAGATGTTTAATGTAGTTAATATAGTGAATAATATTCCAATTTTTGGTTTGTATAGATTTAGAGTCAGTAATAGAGTCAAGGTTTTTGATTGCAGTTGTATTATTGATGTAAATATTTAAAATAATGTTAGATAGGACTGCAAATAAGAGAATAAAAATTGCTTCAAGTTCGATGCAAGTTGAGTTAAAATATGATTATATAGCTGCATTAAATTTTATTAATATATCATATTTACAAATCCATCCTATTTCATATTTGGTTTCTGAAGTTTGTAGATTTTTAATTGATCCATTGGTATAGAAATGTAATTTATCTGTATTAAGTTAAGTAATAAGGTAATTTAGATTAGTTAGTTGTTTTTGGTATGATGATATATTAATAAATTGTTAACTAAGTTGGGCTTCATGTGATAAAAGTAGTATTTGAAGTTTTATTAATAGAGTCAATTAGATAATAGTAGTATTGTATATATAGATTAGAGCTAAGATTTCTTTAAAATCAATTTGAATAGTTATTGAATCTTTGATTTGATGGCTGTATTGTAAGACAGAAAAAATAAATAAAAATTTGTTGTTGAATAGTTAGTAGTTGGTATTAGTTGTGAGAATCCTGAAATGGATGTAGAACTTTCAAAGAATAATGATTGTTATAAAGAGGCTTGTTAAGAGATATATAGTGTTTGGTTATTTGTATAGTGTATATGATAAAAGTAGTGAGAGTTTGAAGATAGAAGTGATAATATTAGTTAATTATATTAAGAAAACTATTAGTAGAAGAAAGATTTATATAAGGTTAAATTTGGGTTGTAGTATTAGATTGGTTTAGATGTAAAATTTGAGTAAACCATTTTGGTTAACAATCTTTATTAGGTTTGTTTATAAATAAGTAGATATTGTTCTATATAAGAATATTTTTTTTGTTTGCAGTTGTAAATTTTTCTAGAAAGATGATTTTATTATTTCTAAACTATTGATAGTAGATATAGATGGGTTGGTAAAAAGAATGTCATAGATAATATATATATTTTTTGGTATTAATAAGTAAAAAGATAAGATTTGTAGAATAATTAAGAGTAATATATCATTTAAAGCTAGTTAGGAAAGATAAAAAAAGTAAGATGTAATTTTGTATTTTTTGATAATAGTTAGTTAGAGTATTTAATAAAAGTTGAGGTAACTATATTTTGGTTAGTTATTCTTTAATTTATTGGATGCCAATATTTTTAAGAATTGGTAATATATTAAATATTTATTCAGTATTAGCTGCATTAACTTTTTGAATAATGTTATTAAAGGTTGGTAAATTAAAAGTAAGTAGGTTAGTGGGGATTATATTGTTATGTTTTTTGCTAAAGAAAGCATTTTTTTAATATAAATAGTAAAAAGGTTAAAGAATTTAAATTGTGTATTTGTATGAACTAAAATAATTTGAAATAGATATTCTAATAAAGGTTGTAGAATTAAGTTAAAAAGTGATGAAATTTGTAAAGATGTTATTTTTTTGTATCAAATAAAAGTAAGAAAACTTTCAATTTTGTTTTGAATTTGGTCAAGCATTGGTTTAAAAGATTCTTTGCTATCATAAAAAATATCAAGATATCAAATTACATCTTATAGTTTTCTGAATAAAATGTTTTGTTGGTTTATTAAAAGAGTGGAAGTTGGATTTGATAGAAATTTGAGTTTAATGTAAAGAAGATCTGATTTGTTAGTATTAATTTCTATATTATTAAATTTGTATAATTCAGAGATATTATTTATAATGTTTTGCATTATGTTTACACTTTTACAATACCAGATGGTATTATTTATAAAAGCCAATAGTAGAATTGTTATTGAAGAAGATGTTGTATTAGTTATAATATTAATAGAAGATTAATATGAAATTTTTAATAAATAGTTTTTGTATTTTTTTTAAATAAAATAGAGTATAGGGTTATAATAAATTTTTTATAAAAGAGATGAGTATGTTTCATCATGTTCAATTACAGAATTAATTGGTATTTGTGAGGTAAGACCATGAGTAATAATTACTCTAGCAAATTGATGAGAGTGTAGTTCTGTAATTAGATTAATTCCTGTTAAAAGAATTCCTATACTTTTACAAGTATTTTGGAATCTTGATATATTAATTTTATTAAAAGTCTTAAACATATCTTGGAAGAATATTCAGGCTTCTTTGTTGGTAGTTATATAATGTTTAATTGTGTTATAAAGAATTTGTATAAAAAGTTATATAAAGGAGTTTTTTGAAGCTGCAAATTTAGATTTGATAGAATATTGTTATAGAAGATAGTATTGTTTAATCAATTTGTAAATATTTTAGTAAAATTTTTTTTGAAGAGTTCTATTATAAAATTGGATAAACTTGATTTAGTATATAGTCTTAATTGGATTTTTTAGGAATTAGGAAGATATTAAAAGATTTTCAGTCTGAGGAAATTTTTTGAAAATGAAAACATTTATTTAGAAAGAGTCAAAAAATACTTTGTGCTTTAGAACTAGCATATTTTATATGTTCATAGCAGGTTTCTAAAGACTTGCTGCTTTTTAGTTAAGTAGATTAGAGATAATGTTTTGTCATTCTTGTTCAGTGATTTTATAAATAAGATTTTGGTAGTAAATTTCAAGTTTAGGATGTTGTTTATAAAGAAAATAGAATTCAGATATTGATGGAATAGTTTCAAGAAGTTTGGTTTTAAAGTATTTTGTAAAATGATGTTTAATTGCATTTAGTATTTCATCATATTTTGTAAAAAGGTTATTCTATTAGTACAAAATACTGTAATACAATAGTTTCAATAAGCCTACATATCAAATATCTAACCAATTATTCTAGGAGACTTCAATGCTTCTGAAAGTATTACCTATTTTTTTTCAATAAAATACAAGTTGCTTCACTTTCTTCAATACAACAATATGTATAATCTGGCCACATATACTTACAACTTAACATCTATTTGGCAAAGCAATAAATATCAGAGTACTATAGACTACATCTGGACTAATTAACCTTTTCTCTGATATCTTAATTCTTTTACTATAAATGATTTTGATACTAGTACTTAGAGTGATTATAAAATTCTGAACTCTTATTGACTCTTTCTTTATGCATATATAGGCAAACTTAGACATTCTACCAAAACTCGTAGAAGGACATTCTTATACAAAAACATGAATAAAGATAAATAGCAACAATTTGCAGACCAAGTAACCTCAAATCTCAATAATAACAAAACTCTACTTAGCACACAATCTCAGAATCACTTGAATTTGTCTGGCACAAAATCTAAAACAGTATTATCTCTGCCATTATACAACATATTTCAAATAAAAAATTCACTATTAGAAACTTTCAAAATATCTTTTCTAGAAAGGCATCATCCTTATATCAACATCTCAAAAAATTAGACAATATTATTAAACAAGTTAAATACTCACTAAAAAACTCTACTTCTATACCACATCAGTATAATTACCTTATTAATCAAATAAACATATCTAATCAGCTTAATGTTCCATCTCTACCAACTGTTCACAACTTATTACCAAACTGGCTAGCACTTGCTAAAACTGAATGGAAATTTATTTATCATGCCTGCAATATAGAAAATATCAAAGAAATAAGACAACAAATTAATGATAATATTTCTAAAAGATGCTCCAAACTTTAATTAAATCCAAAATCAATAATTAATAGCATATTTAACCATCACAAGGACTCAGTCAAATTTGATAATATTAGAACAAACAATGATATAATTACTGATCTTCAAGACATCAAACAGCATATTCAACAACACTTTAACCAATGGACATCCTTTAGACATACTAACCAACAAATCTTTAAATCTAACTAAAAAGAAAAATATAACCACAAAATATACATTAACTCTGAGTATTACAATGATATTATTAAAGAATTTACTATTACTAAAGTGACCAAAACATTATCTCATCTTTCAAATAACAAGACTGTAGTCCTTCTGGCATTAGTTATGAAATGTTAAAACATGTAGACATACTTTTTCTTTAAGCAATTACAGTTCTTCTAAATAGATATATTACCTCAAACCAAATTCCTAAGCAATGGAAAGAGAGTAGAATTTTTCCAATTTCCAAAAAACCTATCTTTGACTGCAACTTAATCAATACCAAACCTATTAGCTTTCTTAAATATGCCAAAAAATTATATACAAAACTTCTCACAAATTACTTAAACTAAGTATTCACCAAATATGAGATCTTATTACCTTACAATTATATTGCTCTGCCAGGCAATAGCACAGCTATACCTATACATATCTTAAATAATATAATCAAAGATGGATCTTGCAACTCCAAACAACTTTGGCTTATATCTTAAGATATAAGCAAAGCATATAACTTAGTTAATCTGAATCTGTTTGAAAAAGTACATTATCTACAACTTGAAAGACCCACCTTCAACTACCTAGATTCCAAAGTCTCTATTCATCTACATCAGTATTAGCTTATATGGATAATATACTATAGATAGCAAAAACAAAACAAGAACTATAACAAATTATCCAAACTGCCTCATCTTTTTACCTAATGGCCAATATTTAAATCAATGCTACCAAATCTGTCTTTATTTCTAAGTTACCTATATCTAATATTCAATTCTTTAATACTATCTTAGAATTCATACCTGCTAGCCAACTATTTAAGTTTTTAGGCTGTTGGTTTATACTTAATAACAAACAAACTGAACAAATCAAAATTATTTGAGAAAAAACACTTCAACTTACAAACATTGCTAATACAAAAAAAATTACAGATAAACAAATTATCTACATAATCAATACAGTTATTATACTTACACTTGAATATAGATTACACAACATTATTATGCTTCACTCCATATGCAACAACATTCTGGCTAAATACTTAACAATAGCCAAATGCAAATTCTATCTAGCATACTCAATTTCCAATAGTACTATGCTTAACACATACTTGTACAATGTTTACAACATATAGTACATTCAACTTCAACATAATATTACTACCTTTCTACTATAACTTAACAATGCTAATTTACTTGGAACTTTAACATACATTAAACTATAACAGCTTCAAAATAACATATAATCAACTATTAATATACTTCAACATCCTAATCCCATCATCGATAATCCAAATAAACACACTCTAAATTTAAAATTATTCAATTACTAAAACACTTAAACATATCTATAACAGCTAATCCCAATATCTCATGGCCAAACATTATATCATATAATCTCCAATTACTAGAATCAATTTTATTTCAACACCCTTAATACATTAGCTTCAAAAAACAAATCAGAAATCTTAACATTCTATATCTTGAACAGCTCTGTATAGCTAACAATACCACTTTACTAAAATGAAACATTTCTTACTATGACTGTTATACTTACCTAGAGGCTGAAAACCATTATAGTTCACTTATTTAGAAGATACTGTAATGGCTCATAATGCTTCAGAATTCTTCTTCCATACTATCAACAACTAGGATACAATTTATTTGCATACAATTCAAAAATATTTCTAAAAAATCTAAACCCTGGTTACTTACATATACTGATAATGAAATTATTATTGGCAAAATCCACAGATATTTCAAAAATACTAATCAAATATCTATTACATACTGACAAACAAATTTTGATATAAATCACTCTGTTTACTACTCTCTTTTACCAACCCAAAGCTTACCTTGCCTAGGCTGTTATCTAAACTTCAATAGAATTCAGAATTTATGTACAATTAATATATTAGCAATCATTTCTTTCTAATTCCTAGGAAGAGTCAATTTTAATTCATTAAACTTCAATGCCAACTATATTGATCTTATTCATTCAATAGCTATTGAACATCTATTATCAATTCCTCCAGTATCAACAATTCCAATTCCCAACTCTTATGTTTTTAAAATATCTAAAACTAGCAAAGCTACAAACATACTTAAACAATATTTAATTCTTAATAGCTCTTAACAACAACTTAACTTTTATACTGATGGTTCAGTAATTAATATTAGAACTGACCAATGTCAATGGGTATTGGCTGGGTCCAGGTCAATAATGATAATCAAATTTTCTGTCAAAATCAATTTCTGGCCATTATCCTATAAAGCAGAACTGATGACTATTCTCTCAGCTATTTCTACTACACTCTAAATGCAATAGTCAATATTTTTACAGATTTTCAATCTATTATTACTAAATATACCAATATCTATACCACACTTTTCAATCCTAATAAACTTTTAAATTCAATACATAGCCTATATGGCATATTTTACTGAATATTGTTAAATCTTACAACCTCCAAATCAACTTTCATAAAATACAAGCTCATACTAATAATAATCTGAACAATCTTGCTAACTCTCTTGCTAAGCAACATAATTTTTCTTTAGAATTATACTTCAACTATACTAATATCTACAACTCATATGACATGTTATTTTGGAACTAACATTTTATAAAATACTTTACAAGAACATTTATCAAAAATATTTGTAAAGTCTACATTCTGGCAATATGGTCATTCCAAAAATGAAACCAAGAATAGAACCAACTTATTTCAGAAATAGATTGGAGATCCACCTGGCTATACTTCAATTATAACTAAAAACCAACACATAATATAACCAACTTCAAACTTAATCATTTCAAATCTTTTAAAATCATAATTCTACTAAATGCATTATATACACACTTTCTATGTCTAAAATATATCTATATACTTTCTATAATATAAACTGCTTTTATTGCAACTTATCTAACTTCTCAACACATTGGTGAACATGTTCTAATCCAATACTACTTACTAGTATTATTCAAGATACTATCTTCAAACATATTAACTAAAGCAATCTGAACCTCTCCAAACTTCAACAAGAAGAACTTATTCAAAAAATTCAAAATCATGAAACCTTCCATCAGATACCATCTAATAAAAACTTATTCTATCTTGATATTATTTTTAAAAGACTTATATCCAAATCTCTAATTTAAACAATTCAAAACCTTAACATTTTTTACAAATTAGCATCACAAATAGTTATTAAAATACTACTTGAAATCAATGAGTTATGTTATGAACTATTCTGAAAACTATATTGCATAAACTTTTCAAATTAGAAAAAACAACAAGATCTTAAACCTTCTTTTTCAAAATATTTAACTCAAACTAATCATAATAAACAAACTAAATACAACTGCCAAATATATATATACTCATGTATATATAGACTACCTGACCAAGTACACTCAAACTCCAATACATGTCCACCTCTTGGCCATGCTATTAGAAAAATCAACATATGGACTATTCTTTGGATCAAATACAATATTTCATTTAATTATATTTTAATTATTCAAATCTAAGTGAGTCTTGACCATTCTAGTAGCTTTAGGTCACAGATAAATATATCTAAGCTTCATTCTTGAATGTAGTTTTCTTTTTATTTGTACTTAAGTTAGTTATATAAAGTTAGCAGTTTAATGGTTAGCCTTAACTGCAAGTGTTGGCCTTAGCTATAACATTTATATAGAATTATTTTTGTATATAATAACTTCATAAAGTTACTAACCTTAAAACTACCAATAAAGATATAAGCAAGACCTTACCTTAATACTAAAAAAATAAAAAAGTTATTGTTAAGAAGTAGTCTATCTATATAGATATTATTATATTTTTCTAGTATTTTTTTATAAAAAAGTTTGGTACATCTTTGAAAGATTTGTTTCATTCTTTTATTTTTTCTTTAATGCATCATAGATTAATTGTTGATATTGGTGATTAAGTGCAGTTTTGATAGTTTGAAATTTCTTTTTAATTTAAGTTAATAGAGGTAATGTTATTTGGAGTATGCAATCTGAGTATTTGATTTGATAGTTGATGAGTAATATATTAAAGTTAGTTAAGTTCATATGATTTTTAAGAAATTGAATCTCTTTATAATAAAAATAAAGTGATAAATGTTTTGGTAATAGAAAATCATGAATTTCTTTAATAGGTTTAAATTTTTTAAAAGGAATATGTTTAGTAAAGGCCTTGATTAATGCTTTATAAATTTTGTTTCATGTGATATTAAGTTGGTTTTGGTTTAAGATTATTAAGATTATTAAAGACAAGTATTAAAAATTTTTGGTAGTTTGTTTATTATAGTTTCCAAGATTCTTTGGTTATTTCAAATTAGGTTCTAATTTATGTTTATTACTAGGTAGCTTCTCAATTACAGATTATTTGTCTTTTCTAAGAATAAGTCTATCCAATAACATTTTAGGTTTCTGGTACTACAGTGTTATAGTTTCTTATTTTGGAAATGCATCTTTACAATTGTTGTTACTAGAATTTGAACTGGCAATCTTGTAATTTGTAATCTCAGAGCATAACTATTATGTTATTAATTCTAAAAATCCTGATAAGGCTTTCTCTTTATAGAATTTAGTTATTTCTAAATAAGTTGGTAAATTATCTTAGATGCATCAAAATATTTAATAACTTAAACAATATTAATAAGTTTAAATATAAAAAATTGATAACTTGTTGTTTGTTCAATTTGTCAATATTGTAGTTTTGGGTATCAGTATTTTAATATTTAGCTAGATATTAAATAAAAATCCTACTACTTAGAGTTAGTTTTAATAGCAATTAAAAAGCAAATATACTCTTTAGGTTTTATTACTAATTTATTAAAAACTAAAGTAAAAATTTGTTTAGTAAATGTAGTTTTATACTGTTCTTTAGTATAGAATATAAATGCATCAAAAAAAATTTATTTTATATTTTATTATCTTTTTTTGAATAAGTTTTATAAAATATTTCAAATATGTTTTTAGTAAGTGCAGATGAGTTGTAGATAGGTTGTAGTTTAAATTTTGTTTTTGATTAGTATTAACTTTATTTGTTTTGTCTTTGATATTAGTTGGTTTAAGATAGAGGCATAAAGGATCATTACATATAAGAACATAATAGTTGGCATATCTAAAGATTTTATAATATCTTTTTTAGATATTAGTTAGTTTTATAAATTCAATATTAGATGGGAGGAGATTTTTAAAATAAGAAATAAATATTGTTTGAATTTATATTTAAAATAATTAAACACTTTGGTTTTTTAATAATAATAAAAAATTAATAGCTATATAAAGAAAAAGCTTTTTCAAATAATTCATTAAAATGGTTAAGTAAGTTTTTAAATAATAATATTTATTATATTTTTAAAAAAAAAGAGTTTTTGAAAGGTTAAATTTTAGCTTAATATTAAATTAATTATTTATTTAGATAAAAAAATATTTTTGTAAATTGTTAAAATCAGTATCTTTAATGTTATATTAAATTTTTTAGATCTAAGTTTAATGTCTTTAACAAATTTAGTATAGTTAATTGTTAGTAATTATTAGAAAGATATAAATATAATCAAACAAGATTAATATAAAATTGTAAATGATTTTTAGTTTAATAAATAGAATAGTAGCAGAAGATGCAAATATTTTAGAATAGTTGAGTTTAGTAAAAAGGACTGTTATAAAAGTAAGAATAAATTTTTTAAGGATTTTTTCAAGAATATTAAAAGAAATTATTGCAGCTTTATTTGTTTTAGAATTGTGTTATTGAATTAAATTGATAAGATATTTTAGTCTAATATTAGTTATTTGTCTAATTAACAAATAAAAATTAGCTTTAAGTACATATTTATTTTTTGTAACTTCTTTAAAAACTTTACTAAGATAAAATTATATAAGTGCTTTTTAAGAAAGTTAAAAAGTTGGCATAATATATCTGTTTGTAATTTTGTATAATTTATATTTTATTAGTAACTAAAAAGTTTGTTAGCTAATCAAATAATAGGTTTAGATCTTGCTGCTTGATTATAAGATTGTTGTAATAATAATTGTTTATATTATTTATAATTTTGTTGTTGTTATTCATTATTAATTGTTTTATCTGTAGTTAGATTAAGAGGTGTAAGTTTAGAAATAAGAAGATATTTGAATGAAAATTATATAAGAATTAGATAAGTTAAGTTGTAAGAAATTTGTATTAAAAAAAAAACTTGTAAGAAAGCTTATTAATATGTGGTTATTGGTATAGATTTTGTTATTTGTATTATTTTTATTTTTTTTGTTGAGTTTGTTTTAATAATATTAAAAACTTTTTAAAAGTTAAAATTTTTTCTTCTTTAAATATTGTAATAAGTTCAATTACAAGATTAGTTTGATGTATTATAGAAGTAAGAAGTTTGGTTTGAGTAATAGGTCTAAGTTTATAAATGTATTTAGAATATAAAAAAAAATTTTAAAAGATAAGAGTAAATTTTTAAAAAAATATGTTTTGTTTTTTAAAAAGCAAATAAAATGTTTTTATTTTTATAGATAATATAAGTATGTGCATAATAAAAATTTGCTTGAATTTGAAAAAGTTGTGTCAAATTAGATAAAGTATCTTGTTAATTTGTAGAATAATTTTAAAAAAATAGTAATAAAAGAACAGTATTTGTTTTTGTAATTAGTAATTAAAGAATAGTTTATTTAAATTGTTTTACTTGTTTAAAAAAATTTATATCTATATACTTAAATTTTTAAGAGAAAAATAGAAAAGTTGCTCGTTTGAATAAAATATTAAGATTACTTGAAGTAATAAGAGTATAAAATTTTTGGTAATAACAGTAAATAATAGTAAATTAAGTAAAAGTTTTGAAATAATAAAGTAATTTAAGAATTTTTTGTATTCAAATAAATTGAATGTAAATAGCATTACTTTAAGTTGTATTAGTTATATATTTCAAATTATTGTATTATAATAATTACTATATTTGTTATGAAAATAGTCCAAATTAAAGTAATCTGGCTTTTAAGTGATCAAAATAGACATCTTGTTTAATAAAAAAAAGAAATACTACAAATATATTTAAAAACAAAAATTAAAATTACTTAGTAAAATTTTTTGTTATTAACTATTAAAGTTTTTAATATATAGAATTTATAAAAACAAGGGTTGACTTAACAGAGATATGATATAATATTGCAGCTGCTATAGCTACTGTAATTTGTATAATCTTAAAAATAGTTTATATAATTTAGATAATACAATATATGACTAATGTGATAAGTATGCCTTAGTATAACAATTTAGTTATATATTCTAAAAAAGCTTTGTAATAATGTACAAGATTAAATTAGTAAAAAAAGAAGAGCTAATAAAAAATTAACTACTATTTTAAGTAAATTTAATTGGTTTAATATAAAAACAATTGTAATATTACACAAAAATCAGATAAGAAAAAAAATTTTAAAAGTAAAAACAAAAGAATTTTACAAGAGAGTTAAAGTTGTTTTTTAATATATCTATATTAAAATAGGTTTATAGGATTCTTTTAGACTTTGTTTTGATAAAAAATAAGCTCTACAACTTTACTTAGGACTGCAAAGTAGGTTATAAGGCTAGATTTAGTAAAATAATTAAAGAAGTAATTTAAAAACACAGAGTTTTAATTATATTATTAAATTGTAAGTTTGAAAGTTAGATCTTTGAATTTTTTAAATATATATAAAATAAAATGCTAAGCAGTTTACTTAAGATATAAAGTTTAGAATTTAATAAAATAAAGAACTATTTGTAATTTTATTATAGATAAAATTTGCTAATTTTTATATAAAAATTTATAAAAAAAGTTTTTTGTAATTTGTGTTTTAATTAAATTTAGATATTTTGATATATTATTAATATTTAATAATCTAGCAATTTGATTTTAATAATTTTAGTACTAATTGAATTATCTTATTAAAATGATTTAAATAGTATTAAAATATATAAATATAATTAAAACACAAATTTGGTTAACTAAACCTAATACAAATAGATTAGAAATCAATTAAATCTTTATATATAATATAAAAAAAAAGAAAGTTTTGTATATAAAAAAATATATATATATATATTTATTAATTATTAACAAATAAAATTTTTAAATTCATATAATATGCAATTTTAACTGCTGTTTATCTTTGTTTTTTTTTAATATATTAATTATAATTATTATTGAAATAGGTTTTGGCATTTTTTAGAAAAAGGTGTAGAGAATAGATATATAACTAAATATTTTATTATAAATTTAAGCTATCTAAAAGGCTTAAAATACTTTATAGTTATGTTATTGCATATAATAAATAGTTTGTTACTGTAAAAAATAATTATATTCAAAAGGCTACAAATTCTACCTCTAAATTTTGTAAAATAAATTTAATTTGTTCAAATTAAGAACATTCAAAGTATGTTATTAATTACAAATAATTTATTAATATATAAAATACTTAGCTAACAAAATTTTTGTAATTTAAATAATGGCTCTAATAGTCTTTTTTTAACTACATTAAAACATTATAAAAATTTAGCAAATTGGATTATCAAGCAATCTTATAATATAAACAATTTAAAATTAATAAAAAGTTATTCAATACTATTGTTTATAGAACTATTCTTTTAAAATAACTAAAAATTTTTATTTTTTTGAATTCTTTAATAAACTAGCTTCTAATTATTGTTTGCTTTTTCTTGAAACATTAAACAATAAAATTCTTAATAGTTTATTTTTAATTTATTTGAATAATAATTTCAAAGTAATGTTATCTTTTCTAATATTATTATTATTTTAAACAGATAACAAGACATATCTTCAAATTCTATTTGCAGTTTTATAATACTAAAAGAATAACAAAAACATATTATTGACCTATAAGTAAATTATTATATTTTAGTTTTTCTTTAAAAAAAAATTAAAAAAGTTCTTGAATTAAATTTAATTTTTTTTTTTTTTTTTTTAAATATTAAGGTAAGTACTTGCAATCCAGGATCTTATTGATAGTATATTCAGCTAATAATTGCTTTACAACCACAGGGGGCAACCATGAAAAAAGTGTACAACTAGCCACTCATACAACTTTAGTCATTGTCTAATTTAAGTAGTCTGCCTAAAAGTTCTACACTAGCTACCATACCTAAAATCTGCTTGTAGGTTCTCTATTTAACCACTCTGTTTCTGTATCTACCCACCTACCTACACTTATCAAGATGCCCCAGTCAATACCGGTTCAAATATGCCATGGTCACTAAGTCTTTAAAACAGTTCACTCATATAGAAAACCTTTGACCTTGTACTAAACCTTCCAGAATCTTCTGTATCCCATTCTTATAGCTGATCTGGTATTGCTATGGCCGAGACCAACACTGGCAGTCAGGGCATACCATTAAACTGATATGCCCTTGTAGAGTTTACCCCAACCTGGTACTGACTTCACAATATATCCTTACTACTTTGGTATTCAATTCAAGTTCCACCATGCTGCCATTCCAAATAGCCCAGAAAAGTAGGGTAAAACTATACACTTCTGGTTTACATGTTTGCCAGCATATGCTCTTTTTCTCTGGAACCTGGAAATTCTGATGGCCTGGTTGGTTCATCCAGTTCCTCCTTAAAGACCAGCACATTTGCCTGGTTTCACAAGTTCTAGCTTTGTTTTATAAGTCTAGTCTTTACAGTAGTACCATCAAAGGTTCGGGTTATCTCTTTACTCAGGCCTTCCAAGTAGGCTTCCATCTTCCTACCTAGTTCCCTTGATTTACATGGCCTAAGGACATATCTTGGGTTCACACCGCCCAGTACCGGTTTGTGTTCCCTCATACAACATTGTATAAGTGCCTTAAACTTTCCAGTCATGCTGGTATGACACAGGTTACAGGTATTCTATCCCTACCAATTACAGAAGACAGTTAGCCGTAATATAGAAAGAATTGCAAATTTTTACCATCACTGGGATTTGAACTTTAGACCTGCCACTTGGGGGTTGACAACCTATCCCTTCACTAGGTCACCACATCCCTATTAAATTTAATTTTTATAATTCTGTTATTGCATATATAATTAATAATCTTTTGTTTATATTAAAAAAAAAAATAATAGAATGAAGTCTCATAGCCTAGTGGTCTAGGTGCCTATCTCTCTACAGATAAGGTCAACAGTTTAATTTTAGTTGGAGGCAAAACTTTGTAATCTATAAAAGCATATGATGTACATGAAGCCCTATGGCTAAGTCTATATAATTAGAAGATCAGTATATAAAAAAGTTTCTAAAAAGAAGCCTTCCAATATAGAGAGTTGGTACTTAATGCAAAAGAAGTAGTGAATATACCAAAAATAGTGAGAAAGCGCACTAGTGGGTATACAGTAAACATAAAAAGAAACTATGAAAAAGGAATAAACTTACTAAAATTTGAATACTTCTGGCACCAAACTAGTTCTAGTAAATACAAGATCTATTAAAATTGGATAAATCTAAAAGATAATCTTAGTATTATACTTAGTAAATCTGCATCAAGAGTAAATTTGAAGGACTATGGATATCTGGTAACATTTAATAAGATGATATCTTGATATAAATAGTAATTAGATAGCCTTAACCTAGTATGTCTATATAGTAATAGAAGCATTATATATATGCAATAGGATTAAAATTAGAAAGTTTAAATAGAGGATTTACAGATGGATCTCAGGTATGACAGCTAGTGAGTAACTCTTAAATGGAACCCTTAATTAGATAATAACTAATGTTATATATGTGACTAGTTGTACTTTCATTGATAAACTTTGTATATAATTATATAATAATATATTATCCAATAAAGACAGACAGGCAAGATTATCATTTTAACACAAAAAAAAAATTAAAAAAAAAATAAACTTAGAAATAAATATCCAACTATAATTCTAATTTATTGTTGTTTTCACTTTATTAATCTAATTGCTAAAGATATTCTGTCTTATTAATTTTTATTAATGGTTATTAAAAATAACTAAAAACTTTTTTATATTTTTTTATATCTGGCTTAGAATACTATAAAATTAGTAAAAACAAAAAGACATAACTTATTCTCTTATAATGTTTTGTAAAACCAGATAGTACTCTTTGATAAAAGTTTGTTTTGATATAAAAGCCTTTGAAAAAAAATTTTTTTAATATATTGATCTTAGTAAAACTAATAATTATCCTATAATTAAAACAAAATTCAAGATATTATTAGAAATTATCATTATTTTATTAATAATAATATATTAGTTATAGTGCTTATTTCTTTTATAGATATTATTAGTCATCTTAAATTAAAAATATACATTAACTGATATTTTTAAAGAACTGTTAAATATTTATTTTATCATTTTAAGAACTAATATTTTAATTAATAGTTTTAAGAAATATGTATTAGCAGCTATTAATAAACAAGTATACAAGTTCTTTAATAATATTATTTTATTGCTTTTTTTCTGTTTCTATATTACAAAAAAAAAGTTGTAATATCAAAAAAAATGTCAGATAATTTAATAATTAGAGTTTTATTAGAGTTAGCAAAAGCTTAGAGTTTTGATAAAAAAAAAACAACTCTTTTATTTAAGGAACTTATTAATTATAAAAATAAAAATACTCCTTTTAATATTTATCACAATATTAATAATATTAATTTTAAAACCTTTTGAAAACAATTTTCTAGAGGTTTATTATTTTTATAATAATTTGCTATAAAGTTTTTTCCAATTGTTTTGCATATAGCAATTATTAAACATTTCTTTTCTAACTTAAAATTAGTGAAAACAAAGTCTTAAAACAAAATATCTACTATTTAATGAGAAAAATTAAGATTCTTTACTATAATTTTCAACAAAAACTATCTAAAACATCAAAAAAAACTAATAATCTAATTTCACTTACAAATCTTATAAATATAACAAATACTAAAAATTCTAATATTGATTATTTCAAAAAAAATAATTTAAAAGTTTTTAAAATTTGAAGTTAAAGTAATAAATATTACTATAAATAATGAGTTAATAATAAATTAACTTTTTTTTTTTTTTTTTTTTTTTTTTTTTTTTTTTTTTATTTCAATAACGTCAGAGTAGAAACTTTATTACATTTTTAGAAAACAGAAGTTCTAAG
>CAJVQA010001754.1:0-24210 GCA_910591915.1 Cetraspora pellucida
ATATATAGTATATTAATATGTACAACTAAAATTACTAATAAAGATATGAGCAAGGCCTCATCTTAATACCAAAAAAAATAAAAATAAAACTCTAAGGCAGGCTACTTAAATAAATAACCAAAAGTTGTATATATGATTAGCTATACTCTTATTTCTGTATAAAATAGTGTAATAACTAACTTTAATAATATTAATAAAGTTTTATTACAAAGTATAACTTTTAACAAAAAAAAAAATTTAAATAAATAATCTTTTAGTAGATTATAGATATAGTATTTATTATAAAACTCTAGAGCAAACTATTTAAATAAATAACCAAAAGTTGTATATATGGCTAGTTGTACTTTTATTTTTGTAAAAATATTTTTTATTTAAAGATTTTTGCTTATTTAATGTTTTTATATTAGTATTTATTTTCTAATTATAACTTTTACAGTTATATTATTAAAGGTTTATACTATTTCTTTATTTAGATTATTTTAAATAAACTTTTGTTTCTCCAGTTTACAGATTTATATGCCTATAAGAACTTATTTTAAATTTGTATTGTCTAGTACTAGTTTGCATTTCTTTGTATAATTAAGATTATATAAATGTCTATAACTGTTAGTTATGCTAATATAATTATAATTACAAATATCTTATTTTAATTAATTAATAAAAAACAATTATTGTAATACAAATAGTTTTCTAAATTTTTTACTATTAGTAAGTTTTAAACTTTTAACTTGCTATTTAAAAAAATAATAATTTATCTATTTTACTAAGTTACTATACTCTCTTGCAAATTTATTAATCTAATCTAAACTTTATATATCAAATTTCTTTACTAAATTAAAAAAGCTAAAGCAATTATAATCAATAGTCTTACTAATTTAATTATACTATATAGGCAGTATTATTATTTCTGATATATTATATTTTATAAAATGAATCAAACAGCTTATTAATAATATTAAATTTAATAACTATTATTTTAAACTATACTTTTAAAATTATATATTCTATATTATTAAAATTTAAAACTAAATTTATTATATTTTAATTAAGAAATTATTTAAAATTAATTACTAATAAAATTCATTATAATGAAGTATTAATATCTAAGTTTGATCTGCAAGAGTGTTTAAATTGATTAAACAAAAATATTATTAAATTTAAATTTCTAATGAATTTCACTATATTATAAAATTAATTTACTATATTTGTATAAGGTTAATTGTAATCAATTGTGTTTAATCACAATTGTAATTATGCTTAAACTTTTTCCAAATATATTGCAGAACTACAAAGTTTTATTGCACAACTAAATAATTACTTGATTAACAAAAAATAAAAAAATTAAATTAAAAAGCTAACAAATTTTATATATTCTAATAGGTTTAGAGTTTGGCAATAATTATTAACTCTATACTGTATTTAATAATAAATAATATTAATTAGAACTTGTTTATAAAAATCTGATATTTTTAATAATACAAATTTTTTTGTCATCTTTTAACAATAAAGAACTGGATAACAGTCTTATAAGACTGTTATCCAGTTGTATTATAATGTTATCTAGTTAGAACGATATAGTCTAGAATTTTATATTGTTATCTAGTTAGGATGATATAGTCTAGAATTTTATAAAAGATTATGTCCGTCCCAACTAGATTATTATCTGTGAAACTATTCTCAGATATGTGGCCAGGTACATAGTTTCTCTTTTCCAGATTGCCTGACTAATTAGAAGAGAAAATGTGCAATTCTATCTTTCTTGGTCTGTTTGGAGACAATCTTAGATGCCATCTTGGCCAGATTCTATATTGAGGTGCTTACCTTTTTGTGCCTATTCGGTTGTCTGTTAAAATATTAAAATGTGATAAAAAATATTGTGTTGAGTAGCATGGTAAATCTGTGTTTAAATTTGCCTGGCACTATAGCATAATTCTGGCAGATCTTTAGAACACATATTTTGAAGATCCAACTCAGCACCATAGTAGTGACCTGATAGTGTCTAGAACTATCATGATACTGGCAGCGGACTAGTAGAGAACCAGAAAGGCTCTATTAGTTTGCCAGTTTTAGATCACTTCTTGGTTGCCAAGTTATTGTGCCCAAAGATTAGACTGAAATTATGGGCCAATATTATTGTTAATTTACTGCGCCTTCAGTTCCTGGCACCTTTTTTTGGTTAGTCAATTAGAGGTATAATGCAACAATACTAGCTGTCCCTATGTGTTCCTATAAAAAAAAATTCATAAGGATGTCCTTAGAGACAACCTCGATATCAATTTTGGGATTCCTAGTTTGATTTAATCTATTCTTTATTACTTGTCCCTATGTTCTTATGAGTCTTTATAAAATGTAAAAGTTCTAGAAAAAAAATTTGATTTTTATGATATGTTACCTTTGATAACTGTATATGCTTATAGATATGTTTGATATATAGTTGATGTATGCTATAAAAAAAAAAAAAGTAAAGAAGTTTGAATTTTCACAGAGACTTATAGGGTTATAGTGACAGTAATAAAGATTGCTTTTCAGAGTTTTAAAAATACCAGTTTGCTATCTTGAGATGTCCTTGTTAAGTTTTTTTGCCATTCCTATAAATTTTTCATGAGGTACAAGGAATAGTTTTTATAGAGACAATTTTTTTTAATGAGTTGGTGCGCTCATTCTAACTAAAGCATGAATCCTCTGGTTTCTAGGGCCAATTTCCCACATTAGGTATTTTTATTTTATCAAGAGCCTGCTTCATTGCCTCTGGAGTCTGCCAGCTCTGAAACATCTTATCTAATTTCTTCCGGTGATAATATGTATTCGAATGGCACTTATTTATATGCATATTATATAATCCATATATGAAAGCTGTTGGCCTCCCACATTGTTTGCAAGGAATTCGCTAACGCCTTTTCCAGTGAATTTTGCACCTCTCTTGTCATTTACACACCTGCCCACAAACCTTTCCTTTATTAGAACAATACTGGCAAATGTATTCACCAACCATTGAATATTATCTCTAATTAATTTTTAGTGTTTATAATAATTATTTTTTATTTTAAACTTTTTTGTTAGGGTATATATACTGTTTTAGTATATATATAGTTATCATATCTGAAAAATGACCCAATCCAAGCTTTCAGAGAATTTGGATGGCCCCGTCCCATACTATTGTGGGTTAAGAGCTTCTGATATAGGTGCATGCTTATATAAAATTCGTGATGATAGTGTTAGACCAAGGCATTTTCTAGGTGCAGACAATGTGGATGAAATAGAAGTCATACTCTCAGATCATGAAGGCCATTCTTTACACGAATTCATTGATGAGGATGAGCCACTTCATCCTATTATCGATTTTGATTTGCCCCAAGAGATATATGATACCATTGAACCTAAACTTACAAGAAAAGAAATACAAAATTTACTTATCCATGCTTTTGCAAAAGTGTGTAAAGATATTTCCCCTAACTGAGATCATAAAACTATAACTATTGCCAGTAGTAGTGATGCAAAAAAAATATTGTACCATATCTCAACTTTTGGTATGAAACTTAAAAATATTGCTCAAGTTGCAGTATTCACTGAACTTGTTTGTAAAAAACTCTTAGCAAGTTTACAGAAGAAAAGTATTATCGACAATATTGCAAATAAAAGTTCCTTTTCCTTGTGAATGCTTGAATCACCCAAATATAATGAAAAAACAAAGGAACATGTTTGTGAAAAAAAAGCAATACATCCCAAAAATAGAACTGTCTTTGATTTCATGATTCATCCTTCCAATGATGAATCAGAAGTCGTAGAAAGCCCTTTATTAGACATTGCAGAGCCAGAAGTCAAAAGGTGTAATGGTACAAATAGTGAAACCACTCAGGCAGAATTTGATTTTGTGGAATCATTATTCAAAAAAAATTGTATCGAAGGGTATACTCTTTCATTCCCTTTAAATAACATTCCAGACTTGTTCTCATTAACTTACAACTCTCTATCACACTGTCCATTATGTGATTGGGAGCATACAAATGAAAATGCATATCTCATATGAAATAAAAAATCATATAAATTTTATTGTTATCATGCTAATCAGAATCAAAACCTGAAATGAAAAATCCCTCATTAAAGCTCATCATTAGCAAAACTGCTTTGAACCAAGAACATAAGCTTCCAAGTTTTACAAAACTAGACTGATCCAGAATTTCAGATCCTAATGATTACTTCGTATGGGGGGATCTAATTGATATGTATGTATCTGAACAGAAATTTTCACGCAATGAAATTTATAATGCAATTCAGGCAACAATTGCCTGTATTTAAACAACATCAAAGTTATGGGTACTTAAAACAGAAGATACAAATGGTAGGCTATATTTTGATATGGTGCCAAAACTAGATCTTGCCAAATATGAAGTTAACTTAGTTGAGCTAGATGGGGAGGTGGTGAAGTTAATTAATTTAATAGATCAGGCAGTTACTAAAAGTCTAATCCTTTATCGCAATATTAATTTTCTATCATATTCACTAAATACTCTAGCTCTTAATACGAAGTTCTTTAACCTTTTCCTAGGATTTTTGGCTAAGCCAGCAATGGGAATTAACAAAGAAATTATTGATCCAATTCTTTGGCATGTATTGAATATAATTTGTAATAAAAATGAAGAGCTTAATGAGTATATCTGGAACTGGTGGGCATATTTGGTGCAAAGGCCTGAAAATAAGCCCCAAACAATCTTAGTACTAAAATCTACATTGCAACAATGTAGAAAAAATATTATTACTAACTTTATTGGTGATAAAGTCTTGGGGTCATACCTCTATTTCGCAACATCAGATTTAGAAAAAATTCTTGGGTGTTTTAATAGTGCTATTCAAGCTTGAAAGCTTATTGTTATGAATGAGACTGGGATGTCTAGTGGGGAATGACATAGATTTAATGGACATCTCAAATCACTCATAACAGAATGAATGGTAGTTATAGAGCGTAAGGGTCTTAAAACTATATGAATAAATGATTATGCTGGGTATATGGCTACAAGTAATCAGGATGCTCTACTTAAAATAGATATAGGTGATTGTTGTATAGTCTGTTTTGATGTCTCTGCATGTTATAGAGGTAATATATCATATTTTGACCAGCTAGAGGAAATTCTAGACCATCCTGATGCACCAGGAGTAGTCATGTTATACCTTCTTAGCCGTGATTTATCAAATTGGAGTCTGGAAAAAATTCCTGCAACTAAAATGAAGATAGAAACAATGTAAGAGCAACTTTCTAATCCTATTCGATTTATAATTGATTATATTGCATCTTGGTCTAAAAATCATATTAGCAGGTTTAGCTGTAAAAAAGTATACCAGGATTATTTTGAATGGTGCAGTTGTAATGGAGAAAAGCTATTAACTAGTAAGGTCGCTAGAAAGAAGTTTTCACAAATCAGCATTGATTGGGCACGTTCACGAGATAATAGAGTAAGAATATATCAGTATATTCTTGACCGCACCAAAATCATAGCTAAGTTTCGTGAATCTGGCCTAGATGATATCGAAGAATTTTCTGATATACCTTAATTTGACTTACCTGAAAATGAGACTACAGACATGCCTATATTCAATATGCCAGAATTTATTCCTCCAAAATTAATCCCACCTCAGGCAGAAAAGAATCTCTCTCCTAGTGATAAGAAAGAAGATAAACAGAAAAATCTAACTCAAGCTCTATTCGACTATGTGGAAGAAGAAGCTGAAACACTAGTTGCTTCAACATCTGGGACTTCTGAAATTTCTAAGATGTCTAACTTACCTGAGCCAAAAATCATTGAGCGGTCTCAAAAGGACCAGACTAGCAAGCTTCCCAAACCTATTGAGCTTATAAATAGAGTAGTGCCCTCTGATACACCTTCTAAAGAAACTGATTCTTTCAAGCCTATCAATGAAATACCATTTACCATACTTATGAGCAGGGCCCAGCATGAAGAGCGCCTTAGAAAAAGGGCAATCGAACTTGGTGAAGATTCTGATATATTTGTAACTATCACAGAAAAGGACATGCTCGATTCTACTGCATTTCATTATAAAATGGAAATGGATGCACGAATGTGTGGTTATGCAAAAGAGATGGAAAAAGACCCTAAAGAATATATGGACATGTCAGTGTGAGAGAGATTGATAGAAGAAGAAATAATCCATCATGATCTTGAGAATAAAGGAATCATATCCTCATGGCTCAATACTGATGAGGAATGAAAAAAAACAATAAGTATACTCCAAAAAAATAGTATGCTTTGGTAAAGAGCGAATATGAAGCCAGTTTATAAGTGAGGTGTTTGGATCCCAAACTATTAATTATTTTTTTCGAATTAAAAAATAACTAAATTAATATAACTAGATAACACTCACTACTGACATGGCTACTAAAACAGCTTCTCCAAAGACCCGAAAACCTAAAGTTAATAACTTTGTATTGGTCTTAGAGCAGTTTCTAGAAAAGCATAATCTAATGGCTGATTCTACCTCAGAACAATTAAACAAACATGCTTCCAAACTTGATGTATTACTTTCTGATTGGATGGCTCGCAGGTGTGTTAAAGTCACTCTTGCCAGAGGTACTGATAACAGACACTCATTTAGTGAAGAGCGGATAGAGGCTCTCTTACCAGATAAGAGAAAAGAAAAATACACCATAGAGGAAAGGGCAAAATATTGTACTAAAATCAGCGATGCTATAGACATTTTCGCCTATCATTTAGATTTAGGCCTAAAAAATAATAATGAAAATAAAATAGTCACCAGTGGTTCATGCCAGTCGCAATTTCGTGTAAAATTAGCAGAAGGCGAGGTAAGTCCTAAAATTATTA
This sequence comes from Cetraspora pellucida, assembly GCA_910591915.1. Classification (NCBI taxonomy): domain Eukaryota; kingdom Fungi; phylum Glomeromycota; class Glomeromycetes; order Diversisporales; family Gigasporaceae; genus Cetraspora; species Cetraspora pellucida. The sequence goes on from CAJVQA010001754.1 coordinate 6,834, forward strand.
ATACCTATGCCAAAGATCCAAAACTTATTCAAGAGTCTAATAAAATTCAGAAAAAACAAACTAAAAAATGAATAGCTAATCTGGATAGAATTCTAATACACTTCTTATTAGCAAGAGTGCTTAAAAGGATTCAGAATATGGATGTTCTAAAATTCCATCTAAAGAAGATCTCACGGATGTAATTGTGATATTGAGTATGAGACTTGCAGAAGTAAGGTCTCTTCGAATTAATCACTATGAACCAGATCCTTCAAACATTTCAGCATGATACAAAGATGGCTATTCTTGGTATTGCACAAGTTATTTAAAAAGTAGAGGAGAAAAGAAAAAAAATTCTGAGCCTTGACTATTTCTTTTCATGGAGAAGAGCCCAGAATGTGCCAGAGAATTACTCATCTGGATCCAAAATGCAATCAAGACAAAAAAGTTGCGTGATCCTGTCTTTACAGAAAATGAAATACGTAATGTCTGGCCATTTAACGAATTCTTAAAACAAGAATCTTATAGAACTACACCTAAAAAATTAAGAGATTATGGAAGTAAACACGCTTCCAGAATCCATAGTGGTAAGAAACCAACACCTCAACATCTTAAACTGCTTTCGAGAATCGCAATGAGGCAAGAATCAGACCACCTTGATGCAGGTGATAATTATGCTATAGGCAATACCGAATCAGAAGAGTCTAACTCCGAACCAGAGACAAGCGACAGTTCAAAACCTCAAATACAGGCTTTTTCATCATTTTAAACAATAAAAATGAATTCAATGTTAGCTGAAATTGATGCAATGTTAGCTGAAATTCAGAAATAAATATCAGAAGGAGGGTCAGGTAGTGAGCACTTGTTTAGAAAATTTTCGCTGGGTCCTCATAAACGTGAAACTTAAATTGTCTACCATTTTCCTAATTCTATTCTGAGATCACAATTGAGAGATATATTTTTATATTAATATTTTTTTTTTTATAAATTGGCAGTGTCGAAGTGAAATAAAAATCTATGAAGTATATACTCCCCTTTTCTTTACTAATTATTCATGATTGCTAGTAAATTGATCGGTCCAGCTTATATTTATTAAATAAAAGCCTTAGTTAATAAAATCAAAATATAAATATGCACAATATTCAAAATATTTTTAAAGTATAGAGAAAAAATAATTATGCCCGATACATGTTGACTGAATATAGTTTAAACTATATTAATAATCTAAAAACACCAGAAGCTTGGTTACAATTTCACATTATTTATTAAATCAAACCCAAGTTCATCATATTCGAAAAGATTTAAACCTTTCACAAGATGAGCTTGAGCATCCAATAATACATTGTGTTCTAATACTCCAAATAAATTAGATTTAGAAAATGCAACAAATAATTCATTTTTTGCTTGCTTAGATAAATTAGAAAGGCACATGATAAATAGCCTAAGAAGAATAAAATGTTAATAAGCTTTCTAGTCTCGATAAAGCTTTTTCAAAGCATCTTTACCAAAACATCTTTTATAATTCCATTCGGTAAATTTTTAACTAGGATCCCAGTCCCAATAATTGTCCTAATCATCATTACTATCTTTATTATTATTATCTTCTTCGTCGATGTCAAATTCACTATTGTTATCATTATCCATGTTGATAGGTACGACTTCATTATCTAATAATCCTAAAACCTCCCAGAATTCGTGTACTTCAATCTTATTACCAGTACTAATGTCAGAATAAGTTTGTTCCATAATGATAATATACCAAAATACCTTATCTTCAATTTAGGTTATTTAGCTTTTCTTGTCCCGCAAATGAGATCATATGATTTAACTGCCTGTGTTATATAGCAGGTTATGTATTTTTGCAAATCTATGGGGAATAGATCAATGAATAATTAATCCACCAACTTTTTTTCAAAACATTCCGGCATATTACACCTATTATGAATCTTTAAATTAGTATTATGCAAGTCAATCCAATGTCTCTGATGTTAGAATGAGACAAGAATAGAAATTATGCCAGCGATTTACAGATCTGATCCTACGAAATGTAATGGGCACTATAGCATCATCCATTCTACATAATAAAATTCCATTATGGATCATTGGTAGATTTGTATGAGGTATAAATTGGGGTTTAAAATAACATAGTTATGCAAAAAAAAATGCGTACGATCTTCCAAATCTTGTATGATCTTAGCAATAAATAATATATTTCTTGGTAATAACTTCATCTTTATTACTGCATATTAATTTGATATAAAACCCTAACTGGTAATCGTCAGATTTTCTTTAAAGCACTATTGTTAAATGCACCCAAATTCGGTGAACAAATTGCCAAATCTGAAATTAGTATCTAATTTTTTTAGTTGTGGAGGATACATTATAAAATAAGCTAAGTATAATAAAAGTTTGTTGTAAGAAACTTATCTGTATTTGCTTCACCAATATTATCATGTCTCTTGTTAATCTCCAAAACTTCGCTCTTAATATTTTAAAAGAAATAAAATATGATGCGGTACAAAATATCGAAGTTACAGAATTGCCACTATGTAAAATATGTAATAAAAAAATTTTAACAGTTAACTTTGAATTATTTACAATACTTCTATGCAGTTATGCGTATTATAGAAAATGTATTGAAAAAAATTTTTTACTTATGAAAAAGAACAAATGCCCTATTCCTGATTGTGACAAAATTGTTGATCCAGTAATATCTGAATGAAGGTTTTCTGAATTATCTCAGTCTAGTGAAATTTCAGCTATTGCAAATATGTTATGCAATAATCTTGGGTTAAATTCACCAATAAATGTATCACTATTATTACTCTTATTTAATGAAGCTACCCAGAAAAAACATACTAGAGAATTATCCACATCTACTGAAAAATTGTCTAGCAAGAAGGCGAAAAAAACTGATAGAAAGAAGGTATCGTCTATGTTAAAAAAACTTATCAAAGAATTATTAACTAATACATCTGTTCTCACTATTGGAAAAAACTTGGAAAAAGCAAATAAAAGCATAACCAATATTTTTTTGCAACTCTCCGATAAGATTGATCATGCTGAAACTAAAAACGAAGATGTATCCTGAGGTCTTATTTTCAGCTATTTTGATTTTGGAAAAGCTGTATTTAAATGATACAAAGAATTAAAACCTGAATATGGCAAAGATGGATCTCAAGCATTGGTTAAGAATGAGGTTAGAGAAGTGATTCCTGAGGCAAAATGTTCTGATGAAGCTTTGTGAAAAAGGATAAAGAGATCTGAAAAGGTTTATAAGCTTTTTAATAATATAGGTAAAGAAAAAATAGCACAGATAAAATCCACCTCTCCAGGTTTCATCTTAAATCTAACTAAGAATGAAAAGGATTATGTAATGACTGAAATTTTAAAAAAGAAAGTTTGATAATGTACTGCGCCATTTCTTCTGCATAATTTTGATGAGCTCGGACACCGTGTCCAGACTCTACCATCAGAAAAAATTGTATTTAAACATATATTAATAAAGCATTTCCCATATCGGGTTTTATTTTAAAGTGTGTTCTAGTAATTACTACCAAATGTAATATAATGTACTTTGCCAGAAAATAATTTGCTATGTAATTCCAATAAGATTTCGATGACTAATTTGCTGTCTACTGCGCCATGTAATTAATTCATTTTTCTGCGCAACTTTGACGAGCCCGGACACCATGTCCAGACTCTACTATCAGATATTTGGCCGTCTTGTGAGATAAATTTATGAGAAAATAGGGGTTTGTGACGAATGTAATCATCATTCACATCTATATTGCAAAACATGCAAAAAACTAGTGAATGTGAAAATTCTCGAATAATTAACGTTAAATAAAAATAAACGATTTGGTCGCTATCGCTATAAATAATTTTCTATAATTTGCCCACGTAACAAAAATATTCATTAACATATGTTACGTAGAATAATTCCACATGTCTGTATCACCTTATCATTATGCATATCTTATTTGTGACAGGGCACAACCACAAAGTGCCACACATTATAATAAAAAATTTTAGCCACGTATACGTATATATTTTTTTCTGTTAATATACAAATGAAAGAAAATCGGAATAATATACTTACTAATAAAAAAAGTCGAAACTATATCGAAAAGTGGCATATCTTTAGAGGTTGGAAGCACGGGTGTAAGGTTTGTGACGAATGCAATCATCACTTACATCTGTATTGCAAGAGATGTAAGAAGGTTGCAGAAGAAATTTATAAGCGATGTGAATGTCCTCAAGTAATTTAATCAATAAAGCAATGGTGCAAATTTACCAGACATTTTATAATTTTTTTTTGCGTGGAGTGGGTTGTGGAATTGTGTGAAACAAGTTTATACTATTATTTTTTCGATCAAGTTTTATTGTAGCTTGATAAATAAATGCGCAGTAATATTATAGTAATTATTACATGTATCACGGGAACAAGTAATTGCGCAAAATAATTTATCCTCAAACTTTCTCGTGCATTCTCAAAATTATGTATAGCCCCTTGATGATCTTTACATATGGATAGCGTTAAATTCTTTTATTGTTAAATTAAGGAGAGTCCGTTGATCAGATTTTCGTGATGCGATCATATTAACGTAATTTCCCCAAAAGCGTATAACAAAATCGATTTTGTGAATTATATAAAAAGGTGATGACCTGGTTAGTGAATCCTTTTATCCGCCTTGTGCAAGTAAAATGAAAAAATCAAAACCAATCTAGCATACCATTATTTACATCGTTAATATCCTTGATCAAACGAACTCCTATATTCCGCAAAACAATAATAAGATATGTTGATTTTATTGCTCGGTTAGCTTCTTGAGACATGTCATCACGATGTTAATCGATTTTCCTGCCTCTATAGATGTTCCAAAATAAAACGGATATACTCCTCTTGCTATGTATCGGCATTCTGATCTTCACCGAGAAAATCTTTGACAATCACGCGTACAATAGACGCAGTGAAACTATTCACATGAATCCCATCACATGCCTTAACATCACGCTTCTCAACAAAATTTGGCGCAGTGTGTCTAATAAATTTTCAATATAAACACCTTCACGTGCCGAATTCTTGATATTTGGCACAGTATCGTACCGGCAATAAAAAAATCGAATTACCTTTATTGTAATGCATTAAGTAATAAATTTCAGGCGGAATGCAATGTTGCGAAAATTAATAGTAATGATCGGAAATGTTTTTTTACCTCAGTTGCTAATCTTCCGAATTTATCCATAGATTCGAAATTACTTAATCTCCGAGAAGTTTCATTACGGGGAATATTATTTTACATAATCTGCGTGTTTGGGAGAGATATAGATAGACAAAAATTCTGTGATAATTTATTTCAGAAATCTAGTGTAGAAAGAGAGTATTGTTATGAGAATCTCGTAATTAGCAATTGATATAGAAATAAATTAGTAGTAGAAATTTATCGGAAAAGTGTGAGAGCAAAGAAATAACTTGATGCTGGGACTCAGCTTATATAAGCGTTGATCGATAGCTTATGCATTTGTTATTTTGTTGAGTTTGTTCTCGTCAAAGGATAAAACGTATTTACTAAATTACCAATTATATAAAGAAACATCCACCGCTCCGCCGTCAAGTTGACAGGCGCGGGACACGGTGGCCTACCTTTACGTGCAGAACGTTCACCGTCAGGTTGACAGGCATGATAATCTCCCCTTGCACTTCCAGACACAACTTGCCGTCAGGTTGACAGGCGCAAGTTGCGTGGGCAAAATACAAGTTCGTAATAGATGATCATCTGATTATCATGTTGGCCATAAAAATCAAAAGTTCGTACAACATTAAAACGCGATAGACTTAAACGGTTTCCGTTTCCCTATCCCTAGTGCTAACGCGTTTTCATCCTTGACACTGCCATGTCCGATATTATCAGAGAACCACGACTAGAAGCAACCAAATTCTTCAAGTATCAGATAGACAAGAATGCACGTTGCATTCACGAATTTTTTAAGAGAGTCTCTGCCTCACAATGGTCACTAAGTGCCTTTGTCAAGTATATTGCTAAGTTGGAGACTGGGCTGGATTTTGAACAACTCTTCAAAGTGTTTGTTGAAAGTTTGGATCAAATTTGTGTGTTACTCGTTGTTCCAGTTTGTGTTCGAGCATTTGCTCAAAGCTATTTGAAATGGCTGGAGGTATGTGATTATTATTTCCTAGACTTTTATGACATGTATACTGATATTCGTCATTTCAGACGTGCACAGGCAAGGCAATGGTAAATGAATGCAGAGAATATTTTTTCGCTAAAGTGACGTTGCAGGAAAAAACTGAACTAAAAGACATATTCAAAGTATGTTGATGGGTACAATACGTTACATAATACGTAACAATGCTTATGTTGTAATTTTTTATAGGATATGGTGAATGTTACTGCGCAAGCGGAGGCATACCGCGCATATATCACTGCACCGGCTGTGCCAACAAAGTCAAGCGGGACAGATGTTCAAGAAAGGGTTAGTTGATTTCCTTCGTGAATTCAATGATTCGTATTGACATTGCATGTTACTATTGCTCTGTTTTTGAGATCAATATTGAAATAACTCTTGTGTGTCTTTATAGCACAATGATAAGGTAGACGAAGAATTAATAGAAGTTTCTAAAGAGAAAAAGCAAAAAGATGAGGATGATGTGACAGTCGTGACATCGACGCCACCCACAAAAAGGGTAACGACACAACTTTAGTCACACTAGTTCACGTGTGGAGTATCACACTCAGCAAACAGATTTGCATTGGTTAAAAATAACTGATATATCAAATTTTAATTCAGTCTAGATCACGTTATGAATCATTGTACTCGCCATTCCTATCTGAAGTGGAAGAATTACCTTCACTGGCAACTGATTCAGTTTTTAATGATGACAACTATGAAAGGGATGTTCCTCAATTATCTGATGACTATAGTGAAGAAAACGAAAAGCCAATAATAGAAGATTTATCTGATGACTATAGTGAAAAAAACAAAAAGCCAATAATAGAAGATCAAAATAATGTTATCTCTCCTTTGTGTGTGGTACAAGAAACTTCGGAAAATGAAATAGTTGTATTTTTCACACAACAAAAAATGTCTTCTCACCTTTCACAGATCTGTACAATTAGTACCGCCAATAAGATGGAAGTGAAATCAACCTGTAATGATAATAACGAAGAATTATCATTGTTTCCTCCTAATCAGGAACTAGAAGACACAGAAACGATTCTCCCGATAATTGTAAATAAGGTAAATGAACAAGTTATAGAAATGATGAGTCGTTAAAACAGATATTCTTTTTGGCCTTTCCAATGATTAATTTAATCTATATGTGTAGGATGGAGATATCATGACTGACACAAAAATGATGCATGACAGGTATCTAAGAATATGTCGGGATCTATGTGACTATTCTTCACAGAAGGATGTAAGTTAACCACAGATCCGCATCAGTTTCAGGAAAAAAAATTCTGTATTGATCATTGCTTTGCCCTTTTAGTAGTTTATTGAGGACTACAATGTTTTGAACGGATTTCGCAAATATCAAATTAGTAATATTAACAAACTAGTAGCTGGCGAAACTTTTAATTTTGCATCAAGCAGTGAGGCAATTTTGTAAGTATAATTGAGTATGATTGATTTACATTCTAAGGATGTCTGATTATCTAACAAATTCTTTTTATTATAGGTCTCTTCACAATATTATGTTTATTGACTCAACAACAATGAAAAAACCTTTGTACTTAGATATAGATGATGAATGAAAATGGTGTATTTCTATACGTCAGCCAAGGAAACAAACTCCACCCAGTTTTCTCGGAGAAATAATGGATGAATATAAAGTGGTATTGTCATGTGTTTAGCACATGTGGACCTGTAATAATTATAATCTAATATCTTTTTGCAATCAAAAATAGGAGATAAATGATATAGATGAGTTTCATTTCAAGTTTTATGATATGTGGGGGAAATATCGTGACATAGTCATTTATTCGGTTAATGAGAGGCGTTTGTTTGAAGCTATCCAAGCAGTTGTACATGTATTGTAAGATTTTTGGATTTTAATCTTGTATTTTTTTTGCTGTTTCTTTTTAATAACTATCATATGATCTTTTTCTTCAAGCTTTGAAAGGATGCACATGTATCCAGATTCAAGAAACAAAAACAAGAATATGTTTGTACATGACTATGTACATGACATTTTTAAAGAAATGTTCCGTGATCCGAATTATGAGATTATTTGGTAATAAAATTTTTTGAGATTTTTTGTATTTAATCATTGATATTGTTCTTTATCTTTACTTGTTCTTTATTTAACAGGGCAAACACCAAAAGTCTATCTTCAAAAGAGCATCGAGCGACTTACAAACATTCCAAAGGCAGAAAACCAAACATTACAATATATCAAGTTATGAAAAAAGACGAAAAGGAAGAAACATATAAAGTTGAATATGAAAAACATGCTTCATAGAAGCCAAACATTTATTAGTCATGAGAAATAGCAAAATTGGAGGCTACAATCTTTATAAAGTAACCATCCTTTATTAGAGGGGCATTAATAGAATAATTTATTCACATGGAAACACACCAAAACTTAAGTCCTTTGGAGGACATATTTGTGGTAAATCTATTTTTTATACTTTTTTTGTGTTTCTAGTTTTTTCTAATTCACTTTCTGTTAAAACATTATAGAAGGTTACATCTATTTGGGAATGATGGATCTAGAGTATGATGGATTTACCGATACTTTCAACTCTCCAAAATTAAACTCACTCAGAAACTTTTTAAGTTTAACCTTGTAAGAAAGTTAATTATAGAAACATTTTATTTCAAGATAAATCTCTTTTTAATAATGTCAAAAAATTTGAGTTTCTATATACTTATTCTTTTTTTGTTTGCTATCTAGTGTCAGATTGATAGTTTTTATTCTAGTAAAAATAACAAGAAATTATCTGACAATATTTCTTGCCATAATAGCTTTTCCTGTGAACCAACAATCATACTGAAGGCATGTAGAAGTATGATAATTCCAGTTGTTAGCTTGATTGAAAAAACTACAAAAACCAATAATTATAAAACATAAATTTTTAAATGTTATTATAGTGATTTGTTATGATTAATTTTCTCAGAAGTACTTTTTTTTGTTTCCAAGGCTTTTTTAATTCTCATTGCTATATAATTAGAGAAGAAAACCAAAATATTTAGTTATCAGATTAATATATGTCAAGAAATGATTAGCAAGTTTAATGAAGCTTTAGGTTTCTTATTTTGTAAAAAATACAAAATAGATTTCATGTATGTAATGCAAAAATTTTTTTTGGCAAGTAACCTGCATTACAAATTGTAATGCGCATGTGATTTATAAATTACATGAAAGAGAGGCCTAACTAAGGATGAAAAAGATTATGTAATGGTCAAAATCTTAAAACAAAAGGTTTGTTAATATACTGATTCATTTCTTCTGCGCAATTAAGTCAAGCCTGGACACTGTGGCCAGACTCTACCATCAGAAAAAACAGAATTTCGTTCACGTGTATTCTCAAACATATAATAAAGCATTTGCATTTCCCACCATATCAGGCTTTATTTTTTGGATATGTATAACTGATCACCAAACATCATGTAAAATAATTTGCCTGAGCCCGGAGATCATGTTCAGACTCTACCATAAGATAGTCATATGTACAATGACTTACGAAGTGCCTTAATGGCCAGCTATTTCGGGAGATAAATTTAATCTGAGCTTGTATGCGTGTCCAACAGAAAAATATAGGCTTCAGAAGATAAATTTAACTGGACAAGCTTGTCCAGGCTCTACCATCAGAATAATATATTTTTTGCATATGCATTTTATTCGTAATCATTTCCTGAATTCCTGTTATGCTTATCCAGCTAAAGAAAAAAATCCGAAATTTGTTTGGCTGATCATCTCGTTATCTATGTGAAAGCGTAAGTCAAAAAGAAATTAACTAGATATTAATAATACACAATCGCATAAAATAAAAAATTGGGAGCCCAGCAGACCCTCATCTCTTTATTATTATAAAAAATTATATTGCCAGGATGACAATATATGAATAAAAAATATATATATCGCTATTACAGATGCGAATACAAATAAAAAAAAAAGTTTAATGATCTTTTCCAAGACAATTTGCAAGATTTTTTTCTATTTGCATATGCCCTCTCTGTGCTTTAAATTTAAAAATTTTATGATTATCTACATGCAACTCATAGCTATTTATTCAAGTTATAAGATAGCTTTTTTGACCCATAACTTCCACAGATGTTATTTCATTTTTAGTCTTCTTATTTGTAAATTTCGCTTTCTCTATAGTGTCAATTGGATTTTCATTTTCATTTACAAGAATAACTCTTGCGACATCTTTATTTAACTCTTCAACCTTTACTTAGATGTTATCACGACTAGTATCAAAGACTCTTGTCTCTCCTGCCTTATATGAGAAAATATTTGTGAACATCATGACTGTTAATAAAAACAAGGCTATTAATACATGAACTTGTGATAGTGTTTTCTGACCAGCTCTGCTAAAAAAAACATTACCTTAGAACTAAATTGCTGATAACTTATGTTAAACTTTTTTTCAAAAAATATATATGAGCAAAAAATAACGTTATTGCTAACTTACCTTATAGATGAGGACTTGCTTATTTTTATACTATCCATTCGCTAGATCTAAAAAACTTGCTAGAAAAAAATTTACATGATTAGTAATTGTGTTACCCAAATCCAACGCCAGTTTTTTCTCTATAAAGCAAATCTATTCGGCCATAAGCACTATATATTGAATCTATTTTGTCATTTTTTCAGTAAAATTAACCTCCTTATAATCGATGATCATTTAAAGTAGGTTTAGATCTGACAATCTTGGAGATGGTGGAGATTTGAAGTCCCTGTAACATATGAATTTTAATAAAACTACTGATTAAGAATGTTGTACTCATTGCCCTTATAGCCTTTTTAAGTCTCATTCTTATCGCGGGATCTTATATAAGGTAAGAAAAAAGTTCTAGAGCACATAGTTATTAATCAAAAATCGACTATGAGAAATAATTCTGCAGGAGAGTGACATCACATAAAATTTAATGTAGGCCATTGATTATTAAAGCCAGGCAAAGGTTTTATCACACATAAACCTGATCCCTATCATTATTATCGTAAAAATATAAAGATATTAGTTAACTATTAGTTAACTATACTCTGACAGCCTCTGGAGGCTGTCAGAGATACAAAATTTATGCGATAAGAATTTGTGCAGACCCATGGGACCGTTAAGTCATATGATAGCATAACAGAATAAATTTGAAATGATCTAACACCCATGAAATCAAATTACCGCTACGTAGTTGTGTTAAAATAGCATACACATATATTTATTAAAATTTCATTAAAATATAGATTCTAGATAACTGCTGTTAAGCTACTGTTGAACTGCTGATGGCTTTTTTATAATAAACAAATATAAAATTATCTAAGCCACTGTCGAAGTGCTGTCAAAGCACTATTGAAGTGCTGTTGAGACATATAATAGTAATAAAAAATAGCTAATTTATTAGCTATCATAATCTGAATATCTCATGATCGTTATTTTAAAAACATATATACAGACCCATGGGGCTGTTAAGTCATGTGATAATACTTTATTTTTTTTGGAACAAATGTATAAATTTTGTGTACTCGATTCATTTCAGCATAGATCAGTGCCGAGATAAGTCTCTCGATTTGACAGCCATGAGCTTCTATTAATAATAAAAATTAGATTACTATTAGGTGGTACTTATTTCAGTATTTATGTATTTACAGAGTAACAAATGCAATGCTAGATGTTTGATCAACATGCTTTGATATTTTCATTATAATGCATAAATAACAAAGTGTATAATGGTTATTCTAAATTTGTAAATCAGGCTTAAATATTAATATATAGAATGTAAAATTATTACTGTACCCCATGTCCAATAATTGTGATGCTGAATTTAGTAAACAATATGCTCTGGTTAATTATTGTTTTGTGATGTATAAGACAATAGTATCTCTTTTATATAAATCTTTCAATTTTTGATTTTTTTATCGATATTTCACCTTCTCACACTAGGTTGTTTTTTGTGTTGATAAGATAATTGCCAGAATTATTTGTGCAGGTATACTTAGTCATACAAAAAATTTCATTTTTACAGTTGAATGATAGGGCTTCTGACTATGTATGTTGTGAGATCGAACATGCTCATAATTACTATTTGGTGGCCCAGTACTTTGGCAAAAGTGATCGTCTGTTCTGCAAAAATATGCTAGTTATCCTTTAATAATATAGTCTTTTTAGGTGCAGTTATAACCTTTCGAGATAGGCCTAGGATCCGACTGTTTCCTCTCTAAAATTTATTTTTTTATTCTACTCTTATAAAAACACTGCTTTGAGGACATGATCGTCAACTATCATTGTCTATGTAGTAAGAAGAGGAAGACCGAACGAGCTTCCTGCGATTTAGTCTACTGAACTACAAGATAAGAAATAGTTTGAATGTATCCATCTCAAAATCTAAATAAATAGATATACCTTTTTTTTTTTTGCCCTAGGTGTGATCGTCATCCTCAATGTGGGGTGTGTATAAGGAGAAAGGTGATGCAGACTTCCTAAACAACCAAACCACACCACAGAGAGTGATTAAATGTATCCATCAGAAAAAAAAATATATAAACATAAATAAAATTAATTTTTAATACAGACATAGGTAGTTGTCCACTGTTTTCTTAATGCTATATGAGTGATATATTTTTTATATTAATATTTTTTATCTAATTCTGATACAGGTAGAAAAGTGTCGATATGAAATAAAAATCTATGAAGTATATGCCCCTTCTCTTCTATGTAAATATGCATATACAGCATATCTTCCAGTTTCGAATAAAAATGAATTTGATATTTTATTATCATATACTTGTTACAAACCGCTATAAGTCATTGAAATTGCTAAATTAATAAAATTAGTGAAAATTGCTATATTATTACTATACCCACAAAATGGTTAAAACTAACTACTATAATGGTTTGAATCCTGCCGTATCACAGGCATTAATCAATCTGCAATATAGGTATAGTAATGAAATGCCTAAAATGTAGTTTTCATGTATTCGTTATCCATTTAGAACACTTCTAGAAAATAACTCAAAATACTTCTCCAAGAATAGATTTATCTATTTGACTGAAAGATCTAGAAATAGAGAATTTACGGTTGAGAAGCATTCATTTTATATTTATTGCACTGTATACGACACCTTGGTATTTATCCGTGAAAATACTATCGAATGTGCCAATCATCACCTGAATGAATGCATTGCTAAAATAGCTAAAAGGCATTTCGTACATTCTAATCCTTTTCAGAAAAAAGGAGAAAGAAGTGTATTATCACTTAGTTCTGATGAGGTTAATGAGATTTTTATGAATTATTCTATATATTCACAGTGTGGTTATCATGTATATAATATAGAGAATGAATTTAGGGAGAAAATTGCTTATTCCTTATTTAATAGTGCAAAAATTATCCAACAGGCTTGGAGAGATTACAAGTTGAGACCTGAAACATAGGCGAAATGAATTTGGAATATGGTGAGGAATGATGATATTCCTGATGATAAGAAATTTTTAGATGTTATTCTTCGAAAAATAAAAAATTCTTATACTCATCAACAACATAATTTATGTAATGCTAAAATTATTGCTATGATAAATGAAGGATATAATTATCTATTATCAGAAGAGTATAAAGAATATTATCTTCCCGATAACTGGATAGAAAGAAAAAAAAAATAGCTAAATAATCGATTATGTCTTGTATCATATATAGTTGCTTTTATAGAATTATATCGACAAAGCTATAGAATCATTAAATATTCAGAATAAACTTATATGTTAAAGTGGCTATCAAATCCTGAATATTATCATATTGTCAAATACCCCAACAATAGCAATGAAAACTTTGTTAGAATTTCAGAATATGGGCGATACCTTTGTAAAATGATAGGCAAATCATATCTATGTGATTCGCTAAAAATCAGCTATTTCGAAACTAAATATCTTTATATCCTAGGAGAAGAAATTAACATAGATTTCTCAGATTCAAACAATAATTGTGAGTATGTGCACTGAATTTTCCGGACCATGGATTCAATATCAAAATAGATATTACGTATTTATTATAATAATTTATTTTTTTATAGTTGTCCACTGTTGATGTGAAATAAAAATCTATGAAGTGTATATTTACTTATGATTTTCTCATCTATGGTCAGTAATATAATTAAGCACTTTGGAAGTTTGTGAACAAACAAATCATCTTGGCTCTGATGCTTTGATCTACAATTTGACTAATTCTATTCATTAGGTAAGACACTTTTTTCCTTGTGCTTCTGCCTCACCTCTATCTCTTTCTGCAGGTTTAATAAAGTATCAAACCTTAGTCGAATTGCGAGCAGATCATCCTCTGACCTGCTAAGATCAAATACAACAAATTCACCTTTGCGGAGGTAGCTGTCAATAACCATAGATGCACCCTTTACATCATCAGTATATCGATCAGCTATCTTGAAGACATCTTGATAACTGCTTTCCCCATTATATATTACTAAAAGGGAGATGTTTTCACGAATAATAATTGGTACATGATGGTATTTCTGAGTAATATAGCATGAAGAAATATTTCAATGTCGCCCATGTGTAAAAAATAGAATTATTCGATTTTGGATAAATTCAAAAGCAACATATACATCCTCAAAAATGATTATAGTGCTCCTCTCAGGTAAAAATGATTTTATACTAGGAATTTATTTTGGTGATATGTAGCTGAATCTAATGTTCTCGTAATAGGGTATTTTGGAATTATTTGCTATTTTTCCATACATATATCTGACGAATGCTCATTTTAGCTTATCAGGATAGTAACTGCAAACTATCAAATTATCACATCTAATATATCTGGATCCTCCTTTTTGTCTTTTATATATATGCTCACATTTATTTCCAAGAACAAGGTTTGCTAGTAAATTGGTCTTACCTGTACTACTTCTTTCACTGATTATCATGCTAAAAGGCCATAACATCGCTGGATGTCCAACATTTCAGAATAATTCATGCTTTGTGGCCTCGTTCATATCCAAAAGGTAGAGTTTCATAGGTGGTAGTTCTTTTTTTTGGTTCTTTTGTATGACAGATTGGGAATTCATAACTCTGATTTCTATCTAAGGGTATTTTATAATTCAGAATATTTTTTTCTTTATTGAGAAGTAAAATAAAAAAATATATATAAGAGGATATGTGCTATAGGAAGTATATGATTAGTAATATTATTATTATGATGATGACTGCATTCTGCTAAAAGAAGGAATTGCGTAATACTGAGGTTATTTCGGGGCTAGTGATTTCATTACCTTTCTCTAGTCTGCTATCACCTTCAATCATTTCATTAAACTCACTGGATGCTTCTGAAATCTGCTCTGCTAAATAAATATTAGTTTCTTGAGAAAGGGACTCTTTTTCCTAAGAGTTCTCAGCTGAGTCTGGATCTGCTTTAGCTTTACCTATTATGTTCAGTTTGTGGAATGACTGGGATATTTGTTGTTCTAACTAATCTTCTAATTCTCTCACTCTAGACCTGAGACAGCTAATTAACCCATATCTACATATTAGACCTCTTTTTACTTTCTCTAGCTCATCTACTTTAGCTTCAAGAGAGATGATTTCAGAATCCTTACACCCTATCTTGGCTACCAATTCATGTTTCTTTAAATTTAAATCATCCCTTTCCTGCTCCAATATATGATTAAGAGAATTTAATTCACTTATTTTATCCCTAAATGAAGTGGTATCTGAATCATGAAATGTGCATTCTAATTTCATCTCTGATTCCAATTCTTTTACTTCGGCTTTCAGGTTATCTATTTCAGTTTTAAGACAAAGAATCTCATTCTTGTCAAGGGACGAAGCTTTCTGGGCAAGGGTCACTTTTCTTTTTAGTGTTTTAATCTCAGATTTAAGTGATTGGATTTCAGTATGAAATGCCTGTTCAGAAGATCTAAGCCTAGTATTGGATGCATTTAGTTGGCTAATCTTTTTTCTAGTATTAGCTTAAACTAGCTCAAGTTCCTTTTCTTGCTTTAAATATACACCTTGCAGGTCTTTATATTCATTAGCAAGATCAGAAGCAGATTTGATACTACTATGCAATGCATTCTCAAGTTCTAATTCGCGGATACTACTCAGCCGATACCCGACCCTTTTAGGATCTTCTCTATCTTTTATATTGTTTAATGTATACACATTGGACATAATCTTGGCATAGTTACAAAGCAGGAAAAAAAATATGATTTATTTTTTTTTTTTTGGCGATTTCCAAGACAGCCCTATCTCAGAAATTTTAAAAGTACTTTATTTTTTTATAAATACTACTGATACTACAATACTATTTATAATATCTATATTACCATTAATATTACTAGCATAGTACTGATACTACTGTTTACTAATACTAATACTACTGATACTACCATAATACTGATACTACCATAATACTGATATTACTATAGTATCAATATTTTTTATATATTTTTTATTTGTAATATAAAAAAAATCACTTAGCGATTAGCTATTAATATGAACAAATCCTTACTTAATAGACATATTAATTCCAGAGCTAGTTATTTGTCTTCTGCAGATTACAAAGTTATCATGCAGTACTGGGATATGAAGTCTAAACCTTTAGCTCAGCTAAGTAAAAAATATAAAATATCAAATAGTCATTTATATCAAATTTGGAGAGAACAAGAGTTTAATAGGATTCAATGAAATGGTTTAACAGTTACTCCAAGCACAAATGTTATAGATAAACAGAATGAGGAGCACCAAGCTGAAAGAGATTTTCAAAATAAATTGGATTCTGCATCTACAGCACTGAAAAACAAGATACATAATAAAAAAATTAGCAAATATACTAATCCAGTTTCAGAAGAAAGTGCAGATAGTAAGACAAAAAAGAGTAAAGGAAAAAAACAGTCCCAAGGGGATCATACCAAGTCTGCTAGCACTTCTGAGGCAACTATTACTTAGAATCAACTAATGCCTGGAACAAAAAAAATTATTTCATCTACCAAATCCTCTGAAGATGTCTTGGATTTGTATAAGAGAACTAGTTCTGAAATAGAGAAAATTAGAGCATCTGAACATGCTCTTATTCTGCCTTCTTACAATTCTTGCTCGAAGCCAGAAAGCAGATAATTACTATATGTTTTTTTTTTTTGATATTAAGGTGAGGCCTTGCTCATATCTTTATTAGTAGTTTTAAAGTTAGTAACTACATGGAGTTACTATGTATACAA